>JARFIW010000050.1:0-30000 GCA_036346225.1 Platerodrilus igneus | reverse complement strand
ATATGGAGCTAAAATTGCTTAGAACGGCTCTTGGTCTACAAAGGCCGCCATACAGGGTTGTATCGTGAATTGTTTGCGGTATAACAAGATCCTTATACACCTACGGAGGTTTTTATTTGTAAAGCGCGATCGATTCTTGCACAATTACCATCGGGAACGTTATCCGAACAAGTGCAACTGGATATGGTTTATGGACTTTTGCATAACAATATTCGACAGAAAATACCGCGCGATAAAGTTAAGGATTTTAATGAACTTTTGTCCCAATCGAGATTGGTAGAAGAAAGTTTTGAGCGACATGAATTAGAAAATAGTATTAAACGTATTCGTTGTCATTACTGTAAAAATACAGGATATACAAAAAGTGAATGTCAAAAACTTTTCTCGAAAAATAAAAATAGCGACTCTCTAAAAGTTGTTAGTGGAATTTCGCGACTGGACAATTTGGGAATTAAAGAAAAACCTTCGGTTAAACCAATTGCGTGTTATGGTTGTGGTAAACAGGGATTTATTCGTGCAAACTGTCTTTCCTGTAAAACCATTGAAACCGATGCACTAGAATTTCTTAGCATGGACGCTTTGATTTCTCCGCACCCGAGACCGGTCCTTCGAGTGAATATTTTAAATCACTGTGGTCTGGGAATGGTGGATACGGCCGCTAAACAAAGTATAGCAGGCCGTACCCTGTACCGTATTTTACAAAGTGATGAAGGGGTATAATTTCAAAAACTACCTGTTACTATTAAACTTGCGGATGGCTCCTTCAAGCATAAGTACATTTTAACTACGTTGGTTGATGTAAATCTGAAAGATAGGGTCATTCCAACGAAATTTATAATTCTACCTGACTCTGAAAATAATACGTTGTTTGGGATTGATTTTATAAAACAGGCGAAAATTGTTTTGGACCTTGTCAGTGAAACATGGAATTTTCTGGATTTGCCAAATTATATTTTTCCTTTGGAATTTGAAAATTTGTTTGAGAAGAATATTTCTGCGACTAAAAATGCACCCTCTCTTGAATTATGTAGTCTGGATAATCTTAGGTCAGATGAAGGCGTGACGTTGACGTTAGAGGAACGCGGTCGTCTTAGTGCGTTTCTTGAAGAACCTTCAGTCTGGGGGGAGACCCCACACCATTTGCTCAGCATAGCATAAATACAGGCGATCATGCCCCCATCGCCTTATCTCCATATCGTTTATCTCCTGTTAGGAAGCAACAGTTAAAAGTTCAATTAGATAGACTTCTTAAAGATGGTATAATTGAAGAATGTGAGAGCCCGTGGGCGGCTCCAGTAGTATTGGTACCGAAAAAGGACGGAGGTGTACGTTTGTGTGTAGATTATCAGAGATTAAATGCGATCACTGTGAATGAATATTATCCGTTGCCGCACGTTGACGAATTATTATATGCTGCTAAGCGAACATTTTTTGTGTCCGCTATTGACTTACGTTCTGGTTATCACCAAATCGCCGTTAAAGATAGTGATCGGGATAAGACTAGTTTTGTAACCACTTTCGGGACGTATCGGTTCTTACGTCTCCCGTTCGGACTAAAGACTGCTCTGAGTACTTTTCAACGATTAATGGACCAGTTCCGTTGAGGACTGGGTGATATTTTAGTGTTAGCATACTTGGATTATATTATCGTGTTATCTAGCACTTTTCAAAATCATCTAGAGAACTTGAAATTAGTATTTGACCGGTTAGACCAGTTTAAACTGCGTGCAAATAGGGAAAAATGTGTTTTCGCTAGTGCTCAAGTCACATATTTAGGTAATATTATTACGCCCTCTGGTATTTCCGTGGATCCTGAAAAAACGTCAGCCGTGGTTGATAGGCTCGCCCCACCAAATGTAAAGGAATTTCATTCCTTTTTGCAAATCGCTAGTTAGTATAGACGATTTATTGAGAATTTTGCTACGATATCTCGACCGTTAAGTAATTTAACAAAGAAAAATGCTATTTGGAAATGGGAAGAATCCCAACAAAATTCATTTGATGCGTTAATACAATCATTAGTTTCAACCCCGGTCTTGGGACAGTGTGACGAAACAATACCGTATTTGATACGTACGGACGCTAGTAATTATTCGTTAGGCGCAGTGCTTTTACAAGGCGAAGGGGCTGAAGAGCACCCCATAGAATACGCCAGTCGACTTTGGATTAGCGCCGAGAAAAAATATGCCACGTCTGAGCAAGAAGCCCTGGCGGTGGTATGGGATTTGAATAAATTTAGGGGATACATTGAAGGCTGTTCTGTTACTGTCCAAACGGATCATTAACCTTTGCGGTGGTTAATGAGCCTTAAGTCTCCCACTGGAAGGCTGGCCCAGTGGGCCTTGTTAATTCAAAGTTTTGATGTAAAAAATGGGAAACGAAATGTAGTTGCGGATACACTATCACGACCTCCCTGTAGTCACCACAATGTAGAGACTTGTGGTGTATGTCAAATATCCGTAGAATTATCTCATTGTTCGGCAGATGCAACTCGACGTGAACAACTCAAGGATCTGGACCTTGAAAAAATAATTCGTAGTTTTGAAGATCTGACCGATAATGAATTTTCTAAGTGGACGGATCGTGGATATTTGTTGTCTCAAGGAATTCTTTACCGTTATGCCGCCGACGATGGCGATGAAGCACAACTTGTTGTTCCAGTTCATGAAAGGTAACTGGTTCTACAGGAGCTGCATGATGCAGCTACTGCCGCTCATTATGGTATAGAGCTCACCTATCTTTGTATTGCCAAAAAATACTACTTTACTGAGAAAGTACATTAGTGATTATGTAAGCAAGTGTGCCGACTGTCAAAGGCACAAGACTACGAATTTAAAGCCACCATGAACATTGCTTACTCCCGTTTATGCTCAACGGTTCGAAGTTCTTACAATTGATTTATTTGGACCACTGCCTGAAGGCCCAAAAGGAGAAAAGTGGATTTTTATTGTGGAAGATACTGCTACAAAATGGGCAGAATTGTTTGCTTTGGTTAGAGCGACAGCAGAAGAGTGTGCTACCACTCTTGTAGACGAAATATTTCTTCGTTTTGGCGTACCTTGAAAGATTATTTCGGATAATGGTGTATAGTTTGTATCTGCCATGATGCAGCAGATTTGTTTTATTTTGGATATTAAGGAAGCGTTTACTCCTTTATATCACCCATCAGCAAATATGGTGGAACGCAAAAATAGAGATTTGAAGCCAAGACTCGCGATGCTTGTGAGTACGGATCATAGAAATTGCCCTGTAAAGTTGCCCTCTATCTGTTTTGCAAGGAATTCGGTTTGGTGTGAAACATCTGGTTATACAGTCGTGTATTTGTCATTCGGAAGAGAAGTTCGGATCCTGGATGATGTTAAAAATGATGTAACAGTTGTATTGGAGAGTGACACTTTTGTGCCACAGATAACTCCATATTTAAAGAAAATGGTCGAAACTTGGCATTAAGCGAAATTTTGTACAGAAACGAAGCAGGATAAGAGAAATGTCCATGCTAACGCCAAGCAACGTGAAGTAGAAACTTACAAGGTTGGAACTTTAGTGTGGGTTAGCACTCATGCTACAAGTAATTCGGCGAAGGGACAAACGTCGAAGTTTTATCCTAAAAGAGAAGATCCTTACCAGATTTTGAGGGTTGTCTCACCCGTTAGTTATGAAGTTGAAAAGGTTGGTCCTGGAGTCATGCCTCTTGGAATTAATCACGTGTCTTCTCTGACTATTGCTAATATTGACTCTTCAGAGAAGCCCATTGCTGAGTTGCGTTTACGAGGAAGACCAAAAAGGAAAATTGTGAATGTGCCGGTCACTTCTCGGGATGTGTGTGCTACCGGGAGGGGAGACTGTAACAAATACAATAAGTACGCCCCTGCGCATAGTGTACATTCTAGACGGAACAAAGCCGATCACGCCTTATCAATAGTGAGTCGTCAGAATCCATCTACATATGCCAGACGGTTAATAGAACGCCGTCAATTATTATAATCAATATCAGTGATTTTACCTAAATGTTTAGTTTTGTTGTTTTACATGTATTTTGTATTTGGTTTACGTTCATTAAAAGTTAACACAAAATAACATATGTTGATTTAATCGAGCAGAACCCCATTTCAAATTAAATAACTTAACATTCACGTTATACTTTGTTTTAAATGGATGATAGGAATAATAGTTTAAATATCTGTTTGAATGTGTAGGTTTTTGATACCAATCTAAAATGATTTCATTTTTATCATTTCTAATTAATAGAGTGTCTAGGAACAGTACTGAGTTATTTGATTCTGTTTCGACTGTAAATTGAATGTGGCTGTTGTATTTATTAAAAATGTTAAGAGATCTATTTTATCTTCTGGAATAACTCACTAGATCATCAACAAATTTTTTAATAAATGGAAGATTAAATGGAAGTTGTGGAATAACAGAATTCCATAGTTCGTCCATAACTATTTGTGCAAAAATTTGTAGATAAAATTTATTATCAAACGAAAAATAACAGTCGTCAAATAGAAATCCAATTGTTTGTAAAAACAATGTTTTTGATAAATTACAATTTGGTTCAATTTCGGTCCAAATTTTAGTAATGTTATTCATACCTAAATTTTTAGGTATATTTGTGAAAAGGGAAACGACGTCTAAACTGATTAATACGTAATTTTTTGGTAAACGAAAATTATTTATTTGTTCAGAAAATTCAAAGGAATCTTTTATATTAAAAGCGGTTTTACAGACAGATTTTGTTAGAATTTTAGAAATGAATTTGGAGAGTTTTTCAGTGGCAGCGTTATTTGTGGCAACAATGGGACGGTATGGAAAATCGGCTTTATGTATTTTGGGTAGACCATAAAGTTTAGGAATTGTGCTGCTATAAATGTTAAATGATTTTGCTTCTAAATCGCTAATCATTTTTTTATTTCTTAGCTGTTTTATAAGGTCTAGTGTTTGTTTTTGAAGTTTTGCTGTTGGATCTGTTTTAATTTCTTTGTATATTGTATTATCTTTTAGTAAATCTGACAATTTCTCTAAATAATTAGTTTTAGATACAGCAAGAGTGATGTTACCTTTATCAGCATTAACTATTAGTAAATCTTCATGTTCTTTTAGAAATTTTTTGTATTGATAATAGTCGTATAAGAATTTTGATTTTCTTTTTGAATTTTGATGATAAAAATTTGTTAAAATATTAGTTATATAAGTTCGTTATAGGTCCTCTATCTTCTTCTTCAGTATCTAAAATTATGTTTTCTAAATCAGCTATTAATTTTATGAGGATGGTGCTATTAATTGAAGGTTGTATATTAAATTTTGGACCTAATGCAAGAATTGTCTGTATGTGACTTGGTATATCTACTGTGCTAATATTTTTAAACCAACTTTCAGTTTGAAGGAATTCAATCTTGTTTAAATTTGAACGCTTGTCAAACTTTTTCAGGTTGACAAGTTTGACTTTATTAAATTTTTATTATATAAAATTCCTTGTCTGCGATTATATTCGCTGAATATGTGATTTGGAACAATATTAGCGACAGTATGTTTAACATTACATAATTCTTTGTATAAGTTATTTATGGATTGGCGGGTAAATTCTATTTCTAGATTTAAAACTTCTCTGTATAACTTATTCATGAATATTTTTATTTTAGGGGTATTTTCATAATTGTTACACCTAAACAAATTATACAAATTTCTTGAAGCATTTGTTATATGACGTGGAAGAATATTCATTTTTCTACATTGCAGCAAAAATATTTTTCGAATTTCAACAGAATTTAATTTGGTATTTATAAGAGCCCAGCGTTTCAGGAGGTAAATACATTCAGCTCCATATTTCGTTGAGATGGACTTATAAAATCCCATATCTTCTATAATATAGTTTGGAGATAATATATATATATATATATATATATATATATATATATATATATATATATATATTACTCATATTTAGACCAGGGTAGAAAATTAAATAATCACATCAAATAATTTTAATCACCGTGTATAATGAATATTATTAGATAATAAGCGTTATTAAAACCGTGAAGCATAAAAATTTATTAGTTTCATTAAACATAAGAGATTTAAATCATGTACAAGACGCTTTATATCAAAAGAAGCAGTATTAAAAAGCTCTGCGTGTAATGTAATTATTCCTAAACAAATGGAAATTACGTGCAAAATTTATCTTAATTAACTCTATTTCAAGTAACCGGTATTGAACAAAACGTACAGATAATATCTATAGAAACTTGTAAAACCCAATAAAATGCAAATCCTAGAAGTGTTAGTTAGAAGTAGGATGTTTGAACACACCTGCGTATTTTAAAAGGCAATTTCAGTTTAATTTGTTTAGATAAACATGTCGATTCTAAGGATATTGAAACGGTCAGATGCTTTAGCACGAAATACAAAACAGGGTTTATTTAAAAAGCTCATTCGGCGAAAATTTTGCAGATAATTAATGTTTACAAAGAATCTTGGAGAAACCGGGGCTTAATATTCACGAGAAGGTGCGATACGGGGTTATTTAACCCAGATAGTCCACATGGACTAAAATATAATCGATAATAAAGAATATCAATTTGCACCAATACGAACAGGTTAGAAAAGGAAAGAGAAAATGCGTCAAGCAAAGACACATATAGTAAAAGGCGTGATTTAAGCAACGTCACGAGGGTCACAATTGGTTGAAAATAGGATGCAAATATCAGAGGTAGAAACAACGATTTCTGTACAACATTAATTAGTTTTTCTCGGACATGTTTGCGTGCCGTGTGAGAATTTCTGAGATTTTCAACTGGTGAGTACAAAATTCGTAAAAACCGACGCGCGAGCTACGGAATGGGAAACAAGAATAAGAAATTCTTTAGAATTACCCGTTTTGGGGAACAGACCGACAGACAGGCTTTTTGCTATATATACCGGTGGTAATATGAATTTCGGCCTCTTAGACTTTTGACTATTCGATGCGTTAAAAGCTCTTACATCCGCGACTTGATTCAAGATGTTAAACAGTGCATTTTAGTTTGATAAAATAATTTAAAGTTTGCTCGTATATTTTAGTGATTCAAAATAGTTTGGTATTTACGTGCTAACATGAATGTACTTCAGTGCACTTAGATACAAGGTAATAAAATTTAGTATCACTGTACCAATTAGCAAAATTTACAACGACAAAGGTATACACAAAAGTAGGCAGTTTTGGCGTATATTGGTGAAAGAAGTATGAATTTCTTTGTTATTTTTCGGGGGTGTTAATAATTAAATGGTTCAAAAACGTGTCTGGATCCACAAAACCAGGGTCAGATATACACAGATGAGTTCCGGAAAAGCCCAGAAACAACTTTAAATAAATGGTGATGGAGAAAATTTTAAAAGCGTTGAGAATTAGAAGCCGTAAATATAATCCTGTTGGAATGGTGTGATTAACTAAAGGGACGATGTACATTGAAGCTACGAAGACAGTAACCTTCAGGTAAATTATACTATTTTGTTTGACATTTTGGTGTGTGTTGAATAACTTTATAATTGATTTACTTTAAATGGACATTAGTGAAATTGTACTAACAATAAAATTTTAATTTTAAGGTGAAATTTGCTTGTTTAAGTAGAAAGGGTATTTAGTATTGATGTTCTGGATTATGATAAAAATATGGGTATGTCTTTGAGCTCAATTAGACGAACCTGGTTAATTAACGTAAAGGGGTGGTAGATGCTCCTTTGTACTCTGCATATACTTGTTATAGTAATTAGTAGGCATCCTACAAGGACTTTAATTCTGGATGCACATTAAAATGATAATAAATTTAATTTTGAAATTTTCCGATATTAAAATTTAAGCTGAATATTAATTTTGAAATTTTAATGTATTGTGAATATTGATGTAAATAGAGTTGACGTTGATGTTTGTGGTAGGAATGTGTTTGTTTTTTTTATGTATGAGGATGAAAGCTATCTAGAGGAGCAGCCGAGGCGAAAAGAGGATCACAGCAGATTATGACGCCCAATCTGTGAGACTAGAATTTTTTGTTGAAAGGACCCAGTTCCCGCATTCAAAGGAGCATATCACAGCAATATATATATATATATATATATATAAGACAAGTTATTTGCAGTCTGCAATAAGGAATTTGTGTAAAACACAATAAAAAATAAGATGTATCTGTAAATAAACTCTTATGAAAATAATAAGAGCTTACTGACGAATACAAATCGAGCTATTAGTTGTATAGCCATTACTTATTATTTTACTTATTATTTTCATAAAAGTTTATTTACAGATACATCTTATTTTTTATTGTATATATATATATATATATATATATATATATATATATATAAATATTTTAGCTAGTTTTTTTACACAAGGTAAGTTGATAAATACTAGCATATTACAATTACTAAGATGAAATAATAACTTAGACTTTTATGCAAAGCCCAAATGATCATTTCAAATCGAGCTAGTAATTGAAAGAAGGAAAATATAAGGTCTTGTATAGGATTTGAACCTGCATCCCAGTTTTGCCGGAACTGTGCGTTAACTAATTACACCGCCGGGACCGATAACTATAATTGAGAAATTTACAAATCTAAATCGTGTACAGAACTATATATAAACCTAACTTTTAATTACGTTTAGAATTTTTGTCAATCATATCTAACATTGTCAAGTTTTTGACTTATGTCAGATATAGACAGGAAGCAACGCTCAATATTACGGCTATAAGCCAAGTATTAATGTGTAAATATTTTAGGTAGTTTTTTTACACAAGGTAAGTTGATAAATACTAACGTATTACAGTTATTAAGATGAAATAATAACTTAGACTTTTATGCAAAGCCCAAATGATCATTTCAAATCGAGCTAATAATTGAAAGAAGGAAAATATAAGGTCTTGGACAGAATTTGAACTTGCATCCCAGTTTTGCCGCAACTGTGCGTTAACCAATTACGCCACCGAGACCGATGACTATTGAAATGTGATGACAATTGAAAAATTTACAAATCTAAATCGTATATATATATATATATATATATATATATATATATATATATATATATATATATATATGTATGTATATATTGTATTTGTGCACGGTCATTATCTCTAAACTATATTATACAAGATATGAGATTTAAACAAGATTGAATTCCTTCAAACTGAAAGTTGGTTTAAAAATATTAGCACAGTAGATATACCAAGTCACATACAGACAATTCTTGCATTAGGTCCAAAATTTAGTACACAACCTTCAATTAATAACACCATCCTTATAAAATTAATAGCTGATTTAGAAAACATAATTTTAGACACTAAAGAAGAAGATAAGAGACCTAAAACGAACTTATATAACTAATATTTTAACAAATTTTTATCATCAAAATTCAAAAAGAAAATCAAAATTCTTATACCACTATTATTAATGCAAAAAATTTGTAAAAGAACATGAAGATTCACTAATAGTTAATACTGATAAAGGTAACATCACTCTTGCTGTATCTAAAACTAATTATTTAGAAAAAATGTCAGATTTACTGAAAGATAATACAATATACAAAGAAATTAAAACAGATCCAACAGCAAAACTTTTAAAACAAACACTAGACCTTATAAAACAGTTAAGAAATAAAAAATTATTAGCGATTTAGAAGCCAAATCCTTTAACAATTATAGCAGCACAATTCCTAAACTTTATGGTCAACCCAAAATACATAAAGCCGATTTTCCATACCGTCCCATTGTTGCCTCAAATAACGCTGCCACTGAAAAACTTTCAAATTCATTTTTGAAATTCTAACAAAATCCGTCCGTAAAACTGCTTTTAATATAAAAGATTCCTTTGAAATTTTTGAACAAATAAATAATTTTCGTTTACCAAAAAATTACGTATTAATCAGTTTAGACGTCGTTTCCCTTTTCACAAATATACCTAAAAATTTAGGTAAAAATTTGAACCGAAATTGAACCAAATTGTAATTTATCAAAAACATTGTTTTTGCAAACAATTGAATTTCTATTTGACAACTGTTATTTTTCCTTTGATAATAAATTTTATCTACAAATTTTTGGATGTCTGGTGGGATCAAATCTCAGTCCCATTATTGCACAAATAGTTATGGACGAACTATGGAATTCGGTTATTCTGCAACTTCCATTTAATCTTTCATTTATTAAAAAATTTGTTGATGATCTAGTGACAGTTATTCCAGAAGATAAAATAGATCTCTTAACATTTTTAATAAATATAATAGCCACATGCAATTTACAGTCAAAACAGAATCAAATAACTCAGTACCGTTCCTAGACACTCTATTAATTAGAAATGATAAAAGGAAATCATTTTAAATTGGTGTCAAAAACCTACATATTCAAACAGATATTTAAACTATTATTCCTATCATCCATTTAAAACAAAGCTAAATTTTATTTTAAGATTAAAAGAACGAATTTTAAAGATATCCCATCCCTCTTTTCATAAAAAGAACATCAAGAAACATTAAGATATTATAAAAAACAACAACTATCCTATAGACCTTATCACAAAATTATTATATAACTAAAAAAATACATTAATATAAACAATAGCGATGGTAATATAGATAGCAATAACACAACTAACGGAAATAACAAAACTTTACAACTATACAAAACACTACCAAACATAGATGACCACCTAACTTATAAATTAACTCAACTATTTAAAAATTACAATTTTAAATACGCTAAAAAGAATATTTGAACATTAGGAACTATTTTTCAAAATTTAAAGATAAAACACTAGATTTGTTTCAAAAATCCGCTGTATATCAAATTAATTGTATAGCTTGTGGTAACCCCTATATTGGACAAAGGTCACAATTTTTAAAATAACGTTACCCAATACAAAAGTGACATTAGAATCAAACCAAATTCATGTGCTTTATCAAGTCACTTCTTTAATTTAGATCACAAAATTGATTTTGAACATCCTAAAATTTTGGAACTAGAAAAAGATACAAAAAAGACTATTCCTTGAAATGTATCATATTTTTCGCAAAAAAATTGTATAAATAAAAAAACATATTGGTGGTTTAAGTTCGATTTATACATACTTAGTCTTCAAAAATAATCTATACCTAATGCAATAATTGATATTGTAGTGTTTAACATTTCACATCATACATACACATCACATTCATACATACATACACATGTACACATACACACAAGTACTAACAAACAAACAGATTTAAAATACATAATCAAAAATATGCATAGACACTCATATAAATATAACATGTACATGCACTCATGCCCATACATACACACACGCACACACATACGCATCCTATATTTATAGCTTTAAATGATAAAAAAGTGAAACTGAAAGGTTTCAAAATCTGACACTTCTATATTAATACAAGTTATATAATTTTTATACAACAAATTGAAGGAAACGTCATTTAAAAAATGTTAATTTAATATATATCATCACCTTGTAAGTTAATAGCAATTCATGTATATGTTAGCCTAGTTAATTGTATTTTAGAAAGCCCGCGATCCAGAATTTGAATTAAATTCGAAAATTTAGGCCTTAAAAAAGAGTATACTTTCCTCCAGCTGACCTCAAGCCTATTAATAATATATCGTATATATATATATATATATATATATATATATATATATATATATAAGAAAAGTATGTTTAATGAGTCTTAAATTAATACAAAGTAAACAGAGATTATTGGTAAGTGACTCAAATTCAGAAACGAGGGCATCCTGTTGACGCGTTTTGCCCTAATTGGGGCTCATCAGGACAGGAGTAGCAAAGTTGTAATATTTAATACAGACACCTTATGGGTAGTACAGCATCACCTAGCTCACAATTTGTGTTTTCGTGTCGTTTCACCTGACATCGCAGGTTTTTAGCAACAGTCGCCACGGAGGAGATCCGGTTCAACTGCCTTTTTCCATAGCCAAAAATTTTAGTTTAACAGAAAAGCAGTTTTAATGAGTCTTAAATTAATACAAAGTTAACAGAAATTATTGGCAAGTGACTCAAATTCAGCCACGAGGGCAACCTGTCGACGTGTTTTGCCATAATTGGGGCTCATCAGCACAGGAGTAGCAAAGTTGTAATATTTAAAACAGACTCCTTATGGGAAGTACAGCATCACCTAGCTCACAATTTGTGTCTTCGTGTCGTTTCACCTGACATCGCAGGTTTTTAGCAACAGTCGCCACGGAGGAGATCCGGCTCAACTGCCTTTTTCGATAGCCAAAAGTTTTAGTTTAACAGAAAAGCAGGTTTAACAAGTCTTAAATTAATACAAAGTTAACAGAAATTATTGGCAAGTGACTCAAATTCAGCCACGAGGGCAACCTGTCGACGTGTTTTGCCATAATTGGGGCTCACCAGGACAGGAGTAGCAAAGTTGTAATATTTAAAACAGACTCCTTATGGGAAGTACAGCATCACCTAGCTCACAATTTGTGTCTTTGTGTCTTCGTGTCGTTTCACCTGACATCGCAGGTTTTTAGCAACAGTCGCCGCGGAGGAGATCCGGTTCAACTGCCTTTTTCCATAGCCAAAAGTTTTAGTTTAACAGAAAAGCAGGTTTAATGAATCTTAGATTAATACAAAGTTAACAGAAATTATTGGCAAGTGACTCAAATTCAGCCACGAGGGCAACCTGTCGACGTGTTTTGCCATAATTGGGGCTTATCAGGACAGGAGTAGCAAAGTTGTAATATTTAAAACAGACTCCTTATGGGAAGTACAGCATCACCTAGCTCACAATTTGTGTCTGAGTGTCGTTTCACCTGACAGCAGGTTTTTAGCAACAGTCGCCACGGAGGAGATCCGGTTCAACTGCCTTTTTCGATAGCCAAAAGTTTTAGTTTTAAAGAAAAGTAGATTTAATGAGTCTTAAATTAATACAAAGTACACAGAGATTATTGGCAAGTAACTCAAATTCAGCCACGAGGGCATCTTGTCGACACGATTCGCCCTAATTGGGGCCCATCGGACAGGAGTAGCAAAGTTGTAATATTTAATACAGACACCTTATGGGTAGTACAGCATCACCTAGCTCACAATTTGTATCTTCGTGTTGTTTCACCTGACATTGCAGGTTTTTAGCAACAGTCTGCAGAGAGGAGATCCGTCTCAACTGCTTTCTATAGCCAAAAGTTTTAACTTAAAAGAAAAGTAGGTTTAGCGAGTCAAATTAATACAAATTAAACAGAAAATATTGGCAACTGACTGAAATATATTGCTGTGATATCGTCGAAATAACCTGGTGCCTTCTTTTTGTGAAATAAAAAGGTTAAAATTTTTTTTGTCAATTTTAATTTTTAATTTTAATATTTAATACCTCGACTAGCTCATTTTGAATCACGCACAGAGCTTGCGACAATACGACAACAAAACCTTTAAATTTTCTTTTTACCTCTACTTCCTGTTTCTTTAAGTCAAAACACCATTAAGCACAATTACTATAATATTCTCAAAATATTTACAATGTACAAAACATTTAATAAATCTTTGAATAGAACCTCTTTTTAATAATTGAATTAAATTCTTTCTATAACTCTAATTCCCATTAATTAAACAAAAAGCCAGCAAAAATCACTTTTATTATTATTAATTGAAGCCTCATGAACGTTCATTAAACTTCCTTCAATTTTTACGTAATTTATAACGTGTACAAAAAAACGAAAAAACGATCTTTGTTGACCCTAGCATAAAGTTTTCATGAAAGCAATTTTTAAAATATAAAAAAACATTCAGATTGGCTAACCTGTTGTCTCCAGCTCGAACCAGTTCCTGTCCCAACTGCTAGCGTATTCAGCTTAATGATTTAAAGAGTCTCAACATTGAATCCAGATCTACTTTAGATATGTTCTCCATTTTTTTTAGCATAGCTACTGATTAATTCTTTAAATTATTTTAACATCCTTTGTTAAAGTTCCTGGTCAGATCCAGTACGTAATAATTGAATTAAATACTTGTTGAATTTCCTCATTGGATCCAGTAATTATTCTTTTTATTAAAGTAAAACCTAGAATTTGATTTAAAAATAACCTTTCGTTACTTACGTTTTTATGGATTAAAACGACGAACCGCTTTTAATTTTGCACTATCACCATTATACAATTTATTAACTATAAACTCTCTTTTAATTCTTTCAAGTAAATATTTTCTTTCAGGTGATGTGACCTATGCTTCAATTCATGTTAAACTGATTTGTTTACAAATCCGGTCGTATTTAAAAGTAACCGCCTATCTGTTGACCTGCGCATAGTTCAAAAATTAAGCTTTGTACGTGATTCTTACATACAAGATTTTGGGTATTCTTATGGATTTTTGATGTATAATAAAACTGATGCGCTATTTCCTGCACGTAAAATTTCGAGTTATTGCATTGGTTCTGTTGGATTTTCACTTTCCTTGGTCGCATAATTTATTGTTTGTACAATAAATTTGATGGAGTTTACTTTTATCACCATGCCGTATTTATTTGTAATCTATCAGGTGTTGGATTTTATCTTTCTGATCATGTAGTCTTAATTTAATCTATGTATTAAATTATATGCATTTTGTATCTTACGCATTTTAAACCTGCTTGTTTAACTGGTATTCTTAATGTTATGATGATGCATTATTCACTCGTATTGTGGTGCAGCTTCCGTTCCGTCGTTTATTTAATTAAATCTTCCAGAGTACTTTTCATTTTCTAAAATAATTATGACTATAGTTTATACATAGGGCGTTCTCACTTGCTTTACTGCATAATCATTGTATTTCTCATTTTCTTCGTAAAAATGTCTAGTTTTCTGAACCCTCATGTTGTATTCATGCTGCGCACTATACTAGTGATCCTATTTACCCCTAAATGACCCTATTAACATAGCATTTTCCCCCCAAATTAAAACAAAAATTTTTGAGTAATGTTTTTGGCGCCCAACGAGAAGACAAAATTCACATTGGTCCAAAATTATTTTGTTTTTATTTCTACTATATACACAAACTCCTAAACTATTTTTATATCTCTATCCCTATTCTAATCTAACCTATTTTACAACTACACCCCTATATACATACGTATCTATTCTGAACATTCTATAATATTTCCTTATACTAAGTCCTATGTTCCTAGACTTCTTCCCATTTACACGAATCTATTCTAGGCATTATTATCTCCTAATATTTCTAATAAACTATTTCTTATTTACATATACTTCTTCCAATCTACCAAGTATTATTATCTCCCAGTAACTCAATTCCTATTTACACATACCTCTTTCAATTTTACATAAAAATATACTAAGTATCATAATTATCTAGTAAGCTCTTTTCTATTTACATATACCTCATCCAATCTACATAAACCTATACTGAATATTATTATTTTTAATAACCTAATTCCTATTTACATATACCTCTTCTAATTTTCATAAATCTATATTGAATATTATTCTCTTCTAATATTTCCATATTTTCTTATTTACTTATACTTCTTCCAATTTACCTATATCTCTTTCAACTTATATGCATCTATATTAAGTGTTATAATTTTTGAATGTTTCCAACAAGCTATCACCTCTTTGCCTACACTTCTTCCATTTTTCATAAACCTATACCAAGTCTTATAATTTTTGAAAGTTACCAGTAAGCTCTCAGAAATTTACTCTCTCTTCAATTTTAACTTATGTATTTCTATCAATGTCAATTCTAACCCAATGTTCCAATAATAATTTTTCCTAACCCTATGATTCTGAATCTTTCTTCAATAATGCACTAACTTTACTCTTCATATCACCCGGACACTTAATATCTTTATTTTCATTTTTTCCCATTATCTAAGTTCTGCTCATATTGATTTATATTCACACATTCACTATCTACTCTTAATTCTTCATCCCATTTGATGCATTTTCTTTTGCATATTACCTCCCCAATTTATCTATAATATCCATTCCCCCATATAGCGTCCATTTTTAATCCAGGTACAATCATGTATTCATTTTAGAATTTCTCTTTTCCTATCTCACACTTCAGAATTACTATGTTGCTTATGCATGCAAACTTTCTTTGTTTGGTGCTATTAAATTACACTTCCTCATCGGCATTATTTTCTTCATTAATTTTTCCCTTTTAATAAAATCTTCAGAGACGAGCAACGCTTCCGCTCCGGTATCAATGTGTATCTTAATTACATTGTTCTCTACATTTAAATTAATTATAGGCAATAAATTTGTACTAAAATCATTTTCCGTTTCAAGCTTTATGAATTCTCGCTGATGTTCGTGTTGATTTATTTCTAAGGGCTTATTTGGTTTGTTTTCTATTAAAAATTTGTGTTCGTTGTAGATGCTGATTCGTAACCTCAGCATAGTTACCATTAATTCTTCTTGATTGCGTCGTTCCTTCCTCGTGTCCTCGATTAATTTGATTTCGGTTATCATTCCTATTTCGGTCTGTCCTGTTTTGTTCTTGCCATGGTCGGTTTCTCACATTCCAATTACTTCTAGGTTTACCGTTGGAATTGTTCCTAAAATTTCCTCTATAGTTGTGAGTTGTTCTTTCATAATACACTCGGTTCGTTGGCATACTTCTCGGCATTCTTTCTGGTTTTACTGGTTGAGTATTCGTTCGACCTTCCTCTCTATGATTCAATTCCATTTCGTCGTATCGTTGCAAGTATTCTAAAAATACATCACTATCCATGATATTCTGTAGAGCGATATACTGCGTCACCTCTACTTCAAAATGTCCTGCTAGATATTTAATAATGTTTCTCTTCCAACGGAGTATCCGATTGTTTGGCTATACTGTTAAATACACTTTAATACCCTTGGTTACGAATGTTGGGGTGTAGTAGAGGTAGAGCGTTAGGCAGTATTTAACTCAGGTTCCTTAGAACCTGGGGATCGAGCAATAATGCTACCCATACGGGTTCTTAGACACACTATTGAATCGGCGTTAATTATTAGATATTCAGTACATAATCACTTTATTCTAAGACATTAAAGTTAGCAGCATAATTACATTAATAGCATATTATTAAACTATGTTAGTAAGCTAAATTGGACTTACATGATTTGTTGGAGGTGCGTAGTGATAAGATAGGGCATACTTGATGTAACTACTTACTGTAGTTCTGGAATATTGAGGTTCACGAATTCGAGCTTGAACAGGAGTGGTCTCTTACTGACTGGTCTCTACTACTAGGCACTTCGGACTACTACTACCTGGCCTGAAGGTTGGCTCTCCAATATATAGTCGTCTGGGCAGACATTCGAGGGTAAAGATGGAATCCCAGAACTGTAGCTCAGGAAGTCCTTGTGATGAGGTGGACCGCGTGAAACGCCAAACCGTAACGTTATTCAAGGTTTTCTTGGATCAACGGATACTTGATAAAGTAAATGTGTGCAAAACTGGAGATTGAGGTTTCCTCATGAGTGTGGCAGTTACAAAGTAACAACGGAAAAGAGTCACTAAAATGCACCGAATAGGATGTTGAGGTATCCGTGTTAATAAAGTAATTTATTACAAAGTAATGAACAAAGCAGATTAACTAAAATAAAACTGTTCTTGGATTTAAAGTATACAAATGTAAAAATGCAAATTATTGTATTCATGACAATACTAAATTTCTTAATCTCATACTGTTCTCTGGTTATAACTAAATTCCTATTGTATTTCCCCATAATTGAATCATCTCTCGCCTTATATTGTTGGGTATACCCCCAAAAATGTCTTAAAAATTTATTTTCAAAATCCTGGAATGTTGTTAACTCTTCCTTGATTAGATCAAACCACGTTTCTGCATTTCCTTTTATCATGGCCTTTACTAAATTCAACTTGTATTGCTCATCATTATACAATTTATTAACTATAAACTCACTTCTAATTCTTTCACATAAATATTTTCTTTCAGGTGATGTGAACTATGCTTTACTTCATGTTAAACTGATTTGTTTACAAATCCGGTTGTATTTAAAAGGAATCGCCTATCTGTTGACGTGCGCATAGTTCAGCAATTAAGCTTTGTACGTGATTCTTATATACAACATTTTGGGTATTTTAATGGATTTTTGATGTATAACAAAATTGATGGGCTATTTCCTACACATAAAATTTCGAGTTATTGCATTGGTTCTGTTGGATTTTCACTTTCCTTTGTCACGTAATTTATTGTTTGTACAATAAATAAAAACTTAAAGGAATAGACAAATACAATTTGATATCAAATTAAAGCTCTTTTTATGGGCTTTCCAAAAATGTAATAATATATAGGGTGTTCCATTTAAAAAAATATAAGTTTAATATGCCCTGGTATTATAAAACACCCTGTATGCTTTCAAATATTTTTAAAATGTGCACTTTAGGCATGCCTAATATGCCTCCAAATTTGGTTTACGTAGCTTTTATAATAACGGAGTTATCGACCGTTGCCACACTAAAAACTCAACCTGTATATATATATATATGTGTATATATATATGTGTGTATATCTATATATACATATATATATTATGCTGTGATAAGGGGTTGTTTAAGGGTGTACTTTATAGTAAAGGTCATTTAGAAATGAGAAATTACCATAGGCAGCAGAAAACTGCATTTATTTAAGAAAGAATTAAGAAATGGAGATAGTTTGTAGATAGTAAGCAGTCAACACCCTGTATATAAGGTATAAATAGTTTTATGCGACGCAGATAAACATAGGAAGACGCATAGTTAGCGTAGAAACCAGGAACACATGCATTAGGTAAATAGTTAATATTTAATACCCTGTAGATAAAGTTTTAGGTAATTTAGGCAATGTAAATAATGATATTTTTCAGTGGAAGCACGCGTATATTTATATGTAAACATAATAAAGTGTAATCAGACACGCATTCAAAAAAGTTCCAAACAATTAGATTAATACGGAGATAGAAATAGAGCTTCAGGTAGCATAGGTAAAGCGTACAAAATAGTTAACCATTTTTGATAAGAAAAAAGATTAAAAATTGCGTAAATAACATGTAGATATGAAAACTAAAAGTCGAATTGCATTAGTTGTTTATGGAAAAGCAATTAGATTTATCAAAACACCGTATGTTGATAACGAAGACATTATAATTTGAATTAGGGCCGCTATACTTGCGGCCACGTCCCCAATGCTCCACCCGGAGGTACTACATTGGGTTTAAACGCGAAAAATAGTCGTGCTCCTAATTTATTCTTACTTCATACTAATAACGAGGACAGCTGCATGCAGGTTACAATTATTGGGAAGCATAGAAAATTACATCAGAAACCACTTTAAATGTAATTATTTGATTGGTTATAAATGAGCGACGAGTTTCTATACCATATCCACTGACGGAGTGGGAACTCAATAATATATTAGCAGGTACAGTGATAACGAAGTCAGTTTACAACTCAACAAAGGCCGAAGTGCGCCACTATGAAATAAAGTAATACGTAATAATAATAATTCAAAGTGAAAAATTGTAAATGTGCTAATATAAAAATTATAATTGCCGTTTAAACGTAAGTAGATTATGTGGAATTTTATTTTAAACTAAAACATATTAATAATAGGGCTTCTAAGTCCGGGGGAAAATAGACTACGATTTCTAAGTCTGGGAGAAACAGACTACGAGTAAGGGGAGAAAATAAACTACGATATTCGAGTACGTGGAGAATAAATGGGAAAATAAATGATGATAAACCAATTCTAAGTTTGGGGAAATTGACGAGAATAAGAAGTAATAAGTCTGAAATGAAACGACAATAAATTGGGGTGCATAAGTACAAGTTAATGGTAGTCCAGAGGGTGATGGCAATAATTTAAATGCAATGGTTCAAGCGTGTGGATAGACAATATAATCCAGAATTGGGGGGAAGATAATTTTTATTCAAATGGATGCGTCGATGTGAAGAAAATACACCAGGTCAGATTTTTAGTTATAAATATTTTATTTTTCTATATTTTTATTTTGAATTTGCTTAATATAAATGAATGTGAAAAAGTCAACAAAGGATTTGAATACATATAAAGTGCGTGATATGATAACAGGTTTAGAACGTTCTACACTTCGTTTATAAAGATAATAGGTTTTTTGGTGACTTTGGGTTTTTAGTAAATAGTATATGATGTTTAATAAATGAAATTTACAACATTAACTAATTGAAAAGTGAATTTCAAATAATTTACAAAAGCTGTACATAATATTGGTTTCATTATATAAAATCGAATTACCTGAATTTTATAATTCCAAATAAATGCTAGTCGAGGTCATAAGATAAAGTTAATAAGAGAGTGATTTGATAATTTAAATAGTTCAAGGAGGACCTACGAGTTGAATAGGAAATTGATAACGAGGAAGGCGGTAACGTATCAAATTTTGTTATTGGTAGACAAGGTTGGTTCAAGGTAAAATCCAGTTGCTTCTGGAGGGAATTGATAGCAATATTAATAAGACAGCCCAACGTCGGAGATAGTTACAATCTTGATTATTCATAGCATAAATAATATGATCGCCCAAATGATGGAGCGAGTATAATTTAGAGGGTCATAGCAATAATTAATATAATAGCCCAAAGTAGGGGCTCGATAATTCCACCAGTAGCATAGCAAAATTAATATGGTTGCACAAATGATGGAGTGCGAATAATTTAGAGAGTTCATAGAATAATTAATATAACAGCCCACGTAGGGGCTCGATAATTCCAGTAGCATAGCATAATTAATATGTCGCAACAACGTGAGGGCTCGATTTAAAAGACACGAATTAAAGCACGAATTAAAGCACCATTTTACCACAGTAAAATACAACCTGAGATTAAGAGGCACAAATTAAATTAAAAATAAATTTAAAAATACGATCGCGAGATTTATAATAAATTAATTGAACTAAACCGGACATTTAAAGAGTTTCAATTAGGGAAAATTAAGAAATTTGTACAGTAATTAAAGTTAGGTAGATTTATTTAGCATTTAAAAGTTTAGGGTAAAAATAATAATTTCAAAATGGACAAAAGAATACGGGAAACAAGGGAAGCTTTAAGACAACAAGGAGTGGAGATAGGATCCCAGGAGAGCGTGATAATTCAGGAAACCAGTTCCATTGAAGAAAGGCGAACTTCACAAGAAACCAAAATGATGGAGATCTTAATAGCATTAAATAATAAAATGGATAGAAGTGAAGAAGCCATAAAAACAGTTACAACAAAAATGGACGAAAACAGCGAGAAATTGGTAAATGAAATCAAAATTCTTAGCAATGGACTGAAAGAAACGAACCACACAATCGCTGAAATTAAGGCACAGATGAATGAAAGAATTGGAAGAGTTTTGAGGAAATAGACGGTCTATGGGACCATATTACTTTAGTTAAAACGAAACAAGAAAAATACGAAAGCGAGTCCAACGATAAAATTACGGATTTAAATATTAAATTAGGTAAAATTGAAGAAAATTGCGAAACGGAGTTCAGATCGATAAATCAAGAAATAAATAATTAAAAAAGTAATCCAATAAATTTTAATAGAGAACCAATTAAGCTAATTCAAACAAACCTTTCAATTGAACAGTTTACTAAATTTTACGGGAACGGAAAATTAAATTCGAAGATATTTCTGAAAAATTTTAAAATGTTAATACAGGGATCTACAGATGAATTATACAAATTAAATTTAATCAAGGTATTGCTGAGGGAAAATGCCGAAAAGTGGTACAATTTAGTTGAGAGTGAAATAGAAACATCTGAACAGTTTGAAAGCAAATTTTTACGTCAATTCTGGAGTGACAATCGGCAAGATCGAATTCGAAGTAACTTGAGTATGGGAAGATACGATTCCGCAAAAGAAATAACGCGAGAATTATATGCGATTGAGAAATTTACTGTGGCGAAGCAATTGGATCCTCCTTTAGAAGATAAAAATATTATAAGATATTTAGCAGGTCATTTTAACGCTGAAGTAAAGCGATATATAACGACGCAGAATATAGTAGATAGAGATACGTTTATTGATTATTTGCAGAGATATGATGATTTGGAATTTGATTATAAAATAGAAAATAATGTTAGGGATCGACGCATGAATTTTGTAAGGACGCAGAGAGATAATAATGAGACTCGGAATAATTATCGAAGGAACACTTATAATTATGATCGTGGGAGAAATTTTAATAGGGGGAACTATGGCAATTTTAATAATGATTTTGGGCAAAAGAGAAATACGGGTCAGATACCAAGGCAACAAATGGGGAGAACGATTCATGAGGGAAATAATAGAGTAATAAATAGGCAAGAAAATGATGATCGACGGACGCAAGCTAGAAATATTAATAGTATGGAAATAAGGGATACGAATCGCACAGATACAGGGAAAATGAGTCAGGCAGGACCTTCAACGCGAAATCAGGATTTTTGAGTACGGACGAACCAAGGAAAATTCTACGAATTAACGGATACAGAAACCAGCGCGAGTTTATTAAACATGAAATGGATAATGAATTAGGAAGACTTGAAATGAACTTATTACCAATAATTAATTTAAAGGTGGAAGATAAAATAGTTAAAGTGTTAATTGATACTGGAGCAGAGGCATCACTTGTTGCGGAAGAATTTGTCAAACGAGAAAAATTGGGGGATAGAGCGATAGCTATAACAAGGTGTAATTTGGTGGCACCAAATAATAAGAGATTTAGTGTAATAAATGAAATGGTAATTCTGAGATGTGAAATGGGAGATATGAAATGGGAAAATGAGTTTATGGTAGTACCTGGACTGAAGATAGATGTTATATTTGGGATGAATATGATAGATAAGTTGGGGTTGAAGATAAATGCGGAATGCAAAAAGATTGAGTGTAATGGGAAATATATTAAATGGTATGAAGAGGGGAATATTGAAATAGAAGACGACTGCGTGAGTATTAATCAGTTTAGTGATGAAATAGATAATGGGGGTAATGAAAATAAAGATATTAAGTGTCCAGATGATTTAAGAAATAGGGTGAATATATTATTGAATAAGCATTCAGAATTAATTGGGTCAAAGTCGAGAATTGCCACGGGTTAT
This sequence comes from Platerodrilus igneus, assembly GCA_036346225.1. Lineage (NCBI taxonomy): Eukaryota > Metazoa > Arthropoda > Insecta > Coleoptera > Lycidae > Platerodrilus > Platerodrilus igneus. The sequence goes on along the minus strand of JARFIW010000050.1, from coordinate 6,937 downwards.
GTGCACAAGTTGGAAATAATAAATACAGAGCCGTTTAACAGTAAAATATATCCTATTCCAGTAGTATATGGAAATAGAGTGAAGAAAAAAATTGAAAAAATGTTACGTGAAGGTATTATAGAGAGCTCCAGTACGAATTTTGTGAATTCATTAGTAGTCGTCGTGAAGAAAAGTGATAATAGTATTAAGTTGTGTATAAATACAAGTGAAATTAATAAGCGAATGAAGCCGCAATACAATTGTCCACCAATGATAAATAGAATATTAGGGAAAATAGGTAATAGGAAGATTTATAGCAGATTATATTTAAAAAGTTCATTTTGTTTGATTCCATTAGCGCGAGAATCAAGGAAGTATACGGGTTTTTCAGTAGAAGGAAAATTATACCAATTTAGGGTGGTCCCGGTTGGTTTGTCCTCAAGTACGGATGCATTAGAGAATGTGATGAAGAATATTTTGGGACCGTATGAGGAATTTAGTATCCACTATATGGATGAAGTATTGATATTTAGTATAGTGTAGAGGAACACTACGTGCATTTAGATAGGATATTGTTAGAGCTGAATATAGCTAGTTTGATTTTGGATTTAGGAAAGTGTGAATTTTTTCAAAATAGGGTTAGATTTTTAGGATATAGGATAGACAATAAGGATAGAATTAGGAAATATGAATTAAAAGGACCCCGATTCAATAGTACGAATAGGAAATATGAGTTAAAAGGACCCCGATTTAAAAGTATGACTAGGAAATATAAATTAAAGGACCCAGATTCAAGAGTGATAAGGGGGAAGTTAGAAATTATTGTAATTTAATTGACCCATGCAAAGGAACATGAATAAATGAATGAAATGTAAAATAAATTTATGAATAGGTATATATAGGATAATAGAATAGAATTTGAATATAAGAATAGGTATAGGTATGAATAGTGTAGTATAATAGGACATAGGTATGAGATTAGATGAATGTAAATATGGGATTAATAAAGCAAAAGTTAGATTTTAAAATGGAAATAAAAATAGAACAATTTTATACCAATGTGAGTTTAGGTTCACGTTGGGCGCCAAAAAGGACATTGTTATAAAATTTTATATTTTAATTTATTTGGTGGAATTATTCTGTGATAAGGGGTTGTTTAAGGGTGAACTTTATAGTAAAGGTCGTTTAGAAATGAGAAATTACCATAGGCAGCAGAAAACTGCATTTATTTAGGAAAGAATTAAGAAATGGAGATAGTTTGTAGATAGTAAGCAGTCAACACCCTGTATATAAAGTATAAATAGTTTTAAGCGACGCAGATAAACATAGGAAGACGCATAGTTAGCGTAGAAACCAGGAACACATGCATTAAGTAAATAGTTAATATTTAATCCCCTGTAGATAAAGTTTTAGGTAATTTAGGCAATGTAAATAATGATAATTTTCAGTGGAAGCACGCGTAAATTTATGTGTAAACATAATAAAGTGTAATCAGACACGCATTCAAAAGAGTTCCAAACAATTAGATTAATACGGAGATAGAAATAGAGCTTCAGGTAGCATAGGTAAATGCGTACGAAATAGTTAACCATTTTTGATAAGAAAGAAGATTAAAAATTGCGTAAATAACATGTAGATATGAAAACTAAAAGTCGAATTGCATCAGTTGTTTATGGAAAAGCAATTAGATTTATCAAAACACCGTATGTTGATAACGAAGACATTATAATTTGAATAAGGGCCGCTATACTTGCGGCCACGTCCCCAATGCTCCACCCGGAGGTACTACATTGTGATAACGAAGACAGCTGCATGCAGGTTACAATTATTGGAAAGCATAGAAAATTACATCAGAAACCACTTTAAATGTAATTATTTGATTGGTTATAAATGAGCGACGAGTTTCTATACCATATCCACTGACGGAGTGGGAACTCAATAATATATTAGCAGGTACAGTGATAACGAAGTCAGTTTACAACTCAACAAAGGCCGAAGTGCGCCACTATGAAATAAAGTAATACGTAATAATAATAATTCAAAGTGAAAAATTGTAAAAGTGCTAATATGAAAATTATAATTGCCGATTAAACGTAAGTAGATTATGTGGAATTCTATTTTAAACTAAAACATATTAATAATAGGGCTTCTAAGTCCGGGGAAAATAGACTACGATTTCTAAGTCCGGGAGAAACAGACTACGAGTAAGGGGAGAAAATAAACTACGATATTCGAGTACGTGGAGAATAAATGGGAAAATAAATGATGATAAACCAATTCTAAGTTTGGGGAAATTGACGAGAATAAGAAGTAATAAGTCTGAAATGAAACGACAATAAACTGGGGTGCATAAGTAATGGTAGTCCAGTCCAGTCCAGTCAAATTTTGTTATTCGTAGACAAGGTTGGTTCAAGATAAAATCCAGTTAAGTTTCTGGAGGAAATTGATAGCAATATTAATAAGACAGCCCAACGTCGGAGATAGTTACAATCTTGTTTATTCATAGCATAAATAATATAGTCGCCCAAATGATGGAGCGAGTATAATTTAGAGGGTCATAGCAATAATTAATATAACAGCCCAAAGTAGGGGCTCGATAATTCCACCAGTAGCATAGCAAAATTAATATGGTCGCACAAATGATAGAGCGCGAATAATTTAGAGAGTTCATAGAATAATTAATATAACGGCCCACGTAGGGGCTCGATAATTCCAGTAGCATAGCAAATATATATATATATATATATATATATATATATATATATATTACTCATATTTAGACCAGGGTAGAAAATTAAATAATCACATCAAATAATTTTAATCACCGTGTATAAGGAATTTCATTAAATAATACGCGTTATTAAAACCTTGAAGCATAAATAAACTCGGTCGTTTCAGTAAAAATAAGAAATTTAAATTATTGATAAGACGCTTTATATCAAAAGAAGCAGTATTGAAAAGCTCTGCGTGTAATGTAATTATTCCTAAACAAAGAGAAATTACGTGCAAAATTTATCTTAATTAACTCTATTTCGAGTAACCGGTATTAAACAAAGTGTACACATAATAATTAATATTTAAGTTGTATTCGCTAAAATGAAAGGATAGAAATCAATTTAATTGGAGTTAATTAAACCGTTAGTAACATATAATACCTATAAAAACTTGTGAAAATCCAAGATTAAAATACCACGGAATAAGGCTCTGAGAATTAATATTATATTTGAACACCTGCGTAGTTTAAATGTCACATTCGGCGTAAAGTTTGCAGATAATTAATGTTTCAAAGAATCTTGGGGAAAACGTCGCATAATAGTTACGAGAATTGCTAAAGCTGGGTTATTTCACACTCCATGTGGACTAAAATAATCGATAATAAAGAATATCAATTTGCACCAATACGAACAGGTTAGAGAAGGAAAGAGAAAATGCGTCAAGCAAAGACACATATTGTAAAAGGCGGGATTTAAGCAACGTCACGAGGGTCACAATTGGTTGAAAATAGGATGCAAATATCAGAGGTCGAACAACAATTTCTGTACAAAATTAATTAGTTTTTCTCGGACATGCTTGTGTGCCGTGTGGAAATTTTCTGAGATTTAAATGGGGCGAGTGAAAATTCGTAAAAAATCGACGCGAGAGCGACAGACTGGGAACATAAAATGAGAAATTCTTTAGAATTACCCGTTTTGGGGAACAGACCGACAGACAGGCTTTTTTGCTATATATACCGAGATGAATATAAACAAGCCCTCTTAGACTTTTGACTATTCGATGCGTTAAAAGCTCTTACATTCGCGACTTGATTGAAGATGTTAGACAGTGCATTTTAGTTTGAGAAAATAATTTAAAATTTTGCTCGTATATTTTAGTGATTCAAAATAGTTGGTTATTTACGTGCTAACATGAATGTACTTGAGTGCACTTAGATACAAGGTAATAAAATTTAGTTTCACTGTACCAATTAGCAAAATTTACAACGACAAATGTATACACAAAAGTAGGCAGTTTTGGCGTATATTGGTGAAAGAAGTATGAAGTTATTTGCTATTTTTCGGGGTGTTAATAATTAAATGGTTCAAATACGTGTCTGGATCCACGAAACAAGGGTCAGATATACATAGATGAGTTCCGGAAAAGCCCAGAAACAACTGGTGATGGAGAAAATTTTAAAAGCGTTGAGAATTAGAAGCCGTAAATATAATCCTGTTGGAATGGTGTGATTAACTAAAGGGACGATGTACTTTGAAGATACGAGGACAGTAACCTTCAGGTAAATTATACTATTTTGTTTGACATTTTGTGTGTGTTGAATAACTTTATAATTGATTTACTTTAAATGGACATTAGTGAAATTGTACTAACCATAAAATTTTAATTTTAAGATGAAATTTGCTTGTTGAAGTAGAAAGGGTATTTAGTTTTGATGTTCGGTAATATGATGAAAATTTGGGTATGTCTTTGAGCTCAATTAGACGAACCTGGTTAATTAACGTAAAGGGTGGTAGATGCTCCTTTATACTCAGACTCCGGTCTGCTTATATTGTTATATTAATTACTAGGCATCCAACAAGGACTTTAATTTTGGATGCACATTAAAATGATAATAAAATTAATCTTGAAATTCTTTTAAAACTGAAATTTATGCTGAGTTTTAATTTTGAAATTTTAATGTATTCTGAATATTGATGTAAATAGAGTTAACGTTGATGTTTTTGGTAGGAATGTGTTGTTTTTTTTATGAATGAGGAGGTTTATAACATTAGGTGAGCAGCCGAGGCGAAAAGAGGACCACAGCCGTTTATGACGCCCAATCTGTGGGACTAGAATTTTTTTTGTTGAAAGGACCCAGTTCCCGCATTCAAAGGGGAATATCACAGCAGTATTTTGGCGCCCAACGTGGGGCTCGAATGTTTTTTTGAAAGGGCCAGTACCTGCAGATATGAGAAGAAGAACACAGCATTCTTTGGCGACCACAACGTGAGGGCTCGAGTTCCAAATAAAATTTTTGTTATTTTATTCCAGGAAACTGACGATCTGAGAGAGAGAGTTTTTGTGTGTGTATAAATTTAGGAGTATTTGAGAGTGTGTGTGAGTGATTAGAACGTATGCAGAGAAAAGAGTGGTTAAGGAGTCAAGGAGTGGAAATTGGAAGTGACGATAGTGCATTGTGTGAAAAAAATTCGAAAATGGATGAAGCTGGAGGCAGTAGAGATCAGTCGAGGACGGAATCAGGGGATCAAGGAAACGAGATTATGATGAGAATGCTAGAGGAAATGAGATCGAGTAGGGAAGAAGCTAATAGGAAGTTTGAGGAGATTAGAGAAATGAGTGCTGAATCGAATAGAGCGAGAGAGGACTCAAATCGAAAATTTGAGCAAATGAGTGAAGAATCGAACAGGAAGTTAGAAGAGATTAGTCAGAAAATAGATAAGACGAATCAAGAAGTTGTAGAATTTAAAATAGTCTTACCGTAAAGATGGGGAAGTTGAAAATAGGGTTGATAAAATGAGCGTGATATTACAGGTCTTCGACAGGAAATGGGACATTTAAGGTCCGAAGTACGCATTTTTTGTGAACAAAAGATTAATGTGAAAATGACTGAAGTGACGGACTCATGTAGGGATCAGTTAGGCAGGGTAGAACGCGAAGTTAGTAGTATCAAATACAACATGTCAAATTTAACGGGGGATGGTCCCAGATTTTCTACAGGTGGAGTATCATTGGACCAACACATGAAGTTTTATGGCGATAACAGGGTAAATCCACAAATTTTTATTAATAGTGTAAGAAATCTAGTGGGAAATTTATTTGACGAACAGACTAAACTAAATACGGTAAAGGCTTTATTAAAGGACAATGCGGAGGCATGGTACAATTTAGTAGGACAGGACATAGACACGTATCAGGACTTTGAAGACAAATTTTTACAACATTACTGGAGTGATCACAAACAGGATCAGATTAGGGACGACTTGATTACAGGAAAATTTAAGGGAGAGTTTGCAGGTTCTAGGGAGCAATATGCCATCCGCAAATACAGTGTGGCCAAACAACTAAATCCACCATTGACGGACAGACAGATAATCAAGTACCTATCACGACATTTTGAACTGGAAATTAGACAACACGTGGCCTTACAAAACATCACAGAACGGGAGACGTTTTGGAATACTTACAGAGATATGACGATGTATGTGTTGGACGGACAAGAGAGATACGAGAACGAAACGTTAACACAGTTAGGTTTGACAACAGGACACCGAATTATCCGAGACGGCCTGACTACAACAGAAATTTTGACCGAATTGGGAACGACGAGGACAGGAATACAGGAGCAATAGTGCGACTAGGGGACCGACGCCAAGATCTAGTTACACGCGACAGAACAGTTTACCGGAGGTAAACAGGACTGTGACCAGCACGCCGAATAGAGACAGGGACACGGATATTAACACGAGGAGGACGTACGCACAGGTTGTAGAAGGACAACCAGGACCAAGCACGGAAAACAGGATGGGACAGGATTTTTAGAACGCGACAGACCACTAGATTTCTGTGTAAATGTATATGAACATCCACGTGAATTTTTCAAAATTGAGGAGGAAGTAGAGCCAGAAACTGTAGAAAAATTATGTTTGCCAATTATTAATTTAGAAATTTTTGAAAATAATGTAGAAGTATTACTTGATACAGGGGCAGAGGCGAGTTTAATATCGGAGGAATTCGTCAGCAAAATTAGGGATAAGGTTTGTGATAGAATTATGCCTATAAAACGTAGCCATTTAGTAGCTCCAAATAAAAGAAGTTTGCTGTAGTAAATAGTGTTGTGGTGCTTAGGATAGATATAGGAGGTTTAAGCTGTGAACAGGAGTTTGTAATTGTACCTGGACTGAAGTTTCAGAGCATTTTAGGTGTTGACTGTATGATGAAGTTAGGGTTTTGATAGATATGGAAA
>JARFIW010000049.1:0-38991 GCA_036346225.1 Platerodrilus igneus | reverse complement strand
AGACACCTTCAATTTCTAGTTGAATACCGTAATAAAGTTATTTACACATATTCTGTTCAATAAGTATTTAATTCACACTACCTTGAAACACACTCTCATGCGCCACCCCAAGATTTACAGTTTATAGGAATCACAAATTTAAATCGTTACCTGGAATTTCTAGAAGATCTTCGCTCTTCGCCCTCCTTCTGGGTGTAACCAAATTCCAAATTTTATTTCACAGTTATCTACGTTATTTAATGTCCCGACACGAGTTGATAATAAATTATAGGTGATACCTCAAATTAAAATACATTTCGGCACACTAACCGCGTTTTAATTAATTTAGAGGCTATCACTAAGCAATACACGTTAAATTATTTGTTAATACTTACAACTCATGTTAAACTTTCATATGTGCTTTCGGGACGATCGAAATAATAAGGCACGCAGTTAAAAGACAAGAGAGCGATTCCTAGTTCTCTAGAGTATTTATGTCTTTCGACTGTAACCTCTCCAGGCCCCCAGTTATCCGAAATCCCGCTCACAACGACACATTCTGATATATCCTGATATATTTATTCGTTAGCAACGCGTCTCATCTTTGGTATTACCGGGGTTTTAAATGCTTTTATGCATATTATATATCAATAATCGTTCAATTAAATTCAAATTAATTACTAAATTAATGTCATTGGCTTCTACCATTTAATTTCTTTGCAAACCCACTTAAATTTCATTAATTATTTATAAAATTTCGTTATTACCAGATACTTAAAAATGAATTAACTAATAATATTTTCGCACGTACTTTTTGGTTGTCTCTTTATACAGGGTGTTTTGAAATTGCTTCGTTTATATTTATTTTTGATATTTTAAAACCACTATAATATATATATATATATATATATATATATATATATATATATTGGTTAGTTAACCTTCATAGCCACTCCCACTTTATACTGATCACACTTATATACTAGTTTCATGCTATTTATTTATTACCTTGTTAGCATGTACGCTTGAAAACATTGACCTATGGTCAAACTTATATTTTAACAAGTACGTATACCACCCTACAATTTATGACCATACTTTTTTAAAAAAAAATTTGTGGTTTGTATAAATGTTTTATTAGTATTCTTAATTATCTTATTTTTTTAATATTACAGACAATTTTATTTGAAAATGGTCGCTGACCGCAACTCGTCTTATCAAAGCTGATGTAATTTATTCAATATTTATTAACTATTTTATTACACTGACTAAAAGGATATTATACCTATAAATTACATGTTATTTTTACGACCAAAATCTAGGAACTGCTGATTATTATTATACTACAGATGGTCAAGAAAGTATCAACAATTTATGTAAATATAAAATTATGGTAAAATATTATTTTTAATGGGTTTTTAACTCTTTAATATAGACAATTAATTACATATTTCTTATTAATTTAAGTACTTAAAGAAAATTAATAACTAAATACGAAGTGAAAAATCGTATTTGATTTCGATTTAAATTCATGGACCATATTCCTTATTGAAATTAATTAAAATCAAAAAGAGGTATGTTACTGTTAATAACAAAAATGAAATATTTCTAATTAAAGAAATAAAAATATTAAAGCTTTTAACTTTAAACAAGAACGTAAGTTCATATTTAGTACTTTTGTAAAAATAAATAATTTTCTTAAATATTTTAAAGAAAAAATCTTCCTTAATGTCTTCAGCATTAAACTTTTATAAGCTATTAAAATATATAATTAACAAGCAAATTCAAACTAAAAATAAAGTTAAAGAAATCTTTAAATTATTATTATAAAAGCCTTGGTTACTAATCTTTCATTTTTGAGAAAATTATATGAATTTTGTCTTCCAAAATACTCGCATGAACCATGATTCATCAACTTGAAGAAATTTTTTCTTGATAATAACAACCTATAATTAAATATAATGGTTAAAAATCTTAAATTTTAAAAAGATTTCGAAAAAAATCAAATTTATAATATTTTAAAGTTTTTGAATAATCCAATAATCTAAATCAAGATATTATAACTTCAACTATAAAGCCAAACATTATTATTACAAAAACTTTAATCTTTAAATTAATTCATAAAAGCACAAAATATGGAGTAGGCAATATTAACCAAGAAACCGTTCTACCACCTAGAATTACAAAAATAATAATCCTCCCATACCACATAATATTTCGCTATTAGAATCAATAACAAAAAATAACAAAAACTATTAAATGGTTTTATTAGAATATGATAAATCAATCGTAAAGCATATATCACAGTTAAACCAATTGAAAAATTAAAAATTAAATAAATATAAATATTAAAACAGTTCATGGACATAAATTCTAAAACTTAATTCCTTATAATAAAATCCTGACAAAAAGAGAAGTCTACATAAAGCTAAATTACAAATAATAAAAATACAAATAGTTAAAGGAATTTTGTTAATTATTAATCCTTGACAACCTCTCATATTATGAATTATTGAACCAGCACATATAAACAATAATGCTTTAAACAAAGCATGTATCAACAAGTGGAAAAAAGCCAACATTTCCTCTCCCATTGCTACAATTCTTATTATTAATCCCAATTGGCTCAAGGTAGAAAGCGCTATAATTTTTTTAAATCATATTTGAAATTGGCAATCAATCCAGATATAAGCATAATTAATCTAGTGACGCATTTATATTTTATTAATGCAATTATGCAGTTTAGAAAACATTAAATTTAATAATTATTGGTATATCACCATGTATATATCCAACATTAAAATTTAATTGTTAAAAACAAATTTTGTTTGCATATCTAAATGTACCAAATAAACATTCATTAGTCCTTTTCTTTAGAATTGTAAAAGCATTAAAATTCACTTTCAAAATTATTTATTGAAATAGAAAACGTCGTTTAGCCATAATACACGTATTTATAACTAGTTATTTCCGGTATAATTAATTTGCGTGTGCCTTATTTAATGCTCGTAGTCCAGATAGATCGCTTTTCCGTAAACAGAATCAGTCGTATTCCAGACATTATGTGAACAACATGTCTTTCAAAATTAATAAGCTGAAATGCGACCTCCGCATAAGCCCTTTAAGATATTTCTGTTAGGGTCCTCGTCAATGGTGTTGTAAGCTGGACAATATGCACAACTTTCATAATACGATTTATGCTACGATTTAACTTACGACTTTTTTTTGTAATTAATTTTATGGACAACCTTTAATACTATACAATTTAAACATTATATCAATATAGTAACTGTATAATTATGTGATATTGCAAAATGATGGATATAGCAGTCTTTGATTGACAACTTGGATGCAGATAGATTGATGTAGTTTCTATCTTACTTGTTATCAGAACAACAGCTGTTCATATAAGGGCCATGTGGTTGGTATGCTTTCATCCATAAGCAGACACTGTTTATCAAGATAAATCGTTATAGTTTGGTAACAATTTTTTTGTTATTTAGAATTAATGTCATATTTCTCGGTAAGTCAAATTTTTATTTATATAAATCCCATCATTTTGCATTTTAATGTTTATTAAGCTTCCACTATAAACAAACAAAAACATTCAACTAAGCTTTCGAGAACATAATTATAACAATAATCATATTCTATAAGATTTCGTGCATTGATAATATTCTGATTAAATTAAAAAGTTAATGTAGAATATTTTATTTAAAATCTGTTCTAATATCTTATGTGACTATTTTGTGAACAAATTGAAAATTTAAATGTAATAAGACAGGTGTTCTCAAACTTTCTAAATTTCGTACCACATAAATTAAACATTAAAATTTTTTGAAACATTACCAACAAAAGGATCTTCCGATTAAAATAATTTAAGGATAAAATAATGTGAACTTGTATTATATATTTATATTAATACGTAAGTGATTATGAAATTATTAGAAGGTACCTGAAAAATTATACTTTTGTATGAATTCATTTGTAACTTTGTTAATGCGATGAATGAGCCTATTTCTTTCTTACTAATTGAGATATATCTGATTTAATTTTTATTAATTTTAATCCTAAATCAGGTTCAAGTTGCAACCGTGTTTTATATTTATTTTTCATTATTAACATTGATGAAAACCCAGTTTCACAAAGATACGACGTACTAAAAGGCATTACGGATTCTAATGCTTTTCCTTTCAGGCATTTCTGTAGTCTGACTAAATTTGCAGCATCAGTGTAACCGCAAATACTAGTACTGTTCTGGTTCTGGTAGCTGCTGTTAAATAATGACCAGTCTTCTGCGTTACCATTAAAGACATGTAGATCTTTAGACATAACTTGCCATTTGAAGACGATGTAGTGGTTGCAAATGCATGTAATACATAGTGTCTTTGAAATTTAAGTTTGGCGGTACTGAAGTGTGATGACGTATTTTTGTAAGGTCGAAGATGTACGAATGTTGAGGGGGAAGGAGAAAACGTCACTGGTTAACGAGCATTTGGCGCGATAGACTGATCAAGTCAACATCTTAGAAAGTATTCATACTTATTAATAAAACTAATATTAATAAAAATTAATATGCTGGGTCAACTTAAATGGTATAAAAGAAGATGACAAGTTTTATACGCTCCTCTGAATCGCCTTCTTCCAAACAAAAACTGTAGGAAACTCATGATGACGCCCGTACTGTGTATATCGATTTATATATGTGTAGATTTTTAGATTTAATTAATTTAACCGTATTATTCTAGATTTCATAGTTAACATTAAGTATTTGCGAGTATCCATGACGTCATGAAGATTAAATGTATTTTGTGAACATTCATTTGTATTCGTAAAGGTAGCGTTTGTAGAAATAAATAACTGCATTAGATTAAATTGAGAATATTTGAGCTTTGTTTCAAATATCCATAAGAATACACCCCACCAAATTAATTGAAACACTACATAAATGGCTGCCCACGTAAGGCATGGAATTTGAAGGAAAGTACTATTGTATTCAATAAAATTTAATGATTTATATAGAAAAAGAAAGTTCTCAATACAAAAACAAGTTGAAAATGCAAGGCATTGTCGCAACGAACTTCCAAATGTAGACTTACTTTAAAACAATTTAAAGAAATTAAAATTATTATGTTGTAATAATTATAAGTATTCAGATAAAATACAAAAATTTATAAACAACAAAGAGACATTTTAATATATTTTATTTTATTGAATAAATATTTTAAAAGCTATATATTAGTTCTCATCAATAAGATAAGAAAAATTTTTTTTTTTTATATGAATCTAATTATTTTCGGTAATCAAAATTTAAGTTTAAACAATGTCTATAATATTGGAATAATTGGTATGAAATGCCATAAATTGTTCAAATATGTGTCGCATATTGATTTTAAACTTATTTAAAATTTTAATTATCCCTGTGGATTTTCCCGGGGGCTCGGCGTCCCCGGGGCCCGATTTTAACCGACATCAAAACTTAAGCTCTGGACACCGAGCTGAATCGATTGATGTATCACACATTGATGTCCGACCATTAAAAAGGCCTCGGACACACAGACAGACAGGCACACAGACAAATACATTTCATAAACGAACGAAGTTCGTTGATAAAGAGCTCACGGTTAAAAGTACAGGCTAAGATTGGGATAAATACAACCTTTCAGTGAAGATAACAGAAAATTTCAGCAACAGGTATATGAATTTGTAACCCTTCTGTATTGTTTACTGCTGTAAAATACATGTGGTGGTTATTGCTACTAGAAGCCCTGAATAAAACAAGTTTATGCGAGGTCAGGCATACTAAAGCACAGAAAACACAGGAAAGAAAGTGATTTTGAGTATATAGTAGTAGATTGAGAAGTTTGTAGATTAAAAAGTAAGATTGATATTTTTGAAAGCGGTCAGATTTTATAGGTTGAAATGGAGAATGAAAATGCAATTATAAATGATGTTTTTTTAAATTCTGCTTTGAATATGAGTGATGTGGAAAATCTGGATGATAGTGGGAATGTGGGGTTAGGAAATGATATGATAAATCATGGGAGAGCAGCCGGTCAAGGCAATAATTTAGATAAAATTTTACTAATGTTAGCTCAAAATATGAAGGAAATTAGACAAGAACTAGTAAGAAATTTTAATTTTATGCAACAACAGGTGCAAATGCAAACTCTACAAATTAATTCACAGTCTAAACAACAAAGTGAAATTCAAGAGGCGTTATTCAAAATGTTAAATAACCAAAAGATTGAAAATAGCAATGAGAAAGGAATAATTGATTCAGAAATGTGTAAAAAAGAGGAAGTTTTGCGTCAGTAGCAGACTTTGCACTTTGAACCTAATACAAATGTGCAATATTTTACATTGTGGCAGAATTCAGCGGGGCATACCTTTAAATTTAACCCTAATGGGAATTTGCACCCAGTAGCTTTTATTAGAAAAATTAAAATGTATTTAAGGGAGGCTGAATTGCCTGAAAACAAGTGGGTTAGTTTTACTATGAGGGGTCTGTTAGGAAGAGCTACAAATTGGGATGAACTGAACGAAGATAAGTTTTTTAATTTTGAGGTATTTTCCAATTTATTTTTAAATAAATATTGGAACAGTGACATAGAACGAGAAGCATTTAGAGAATTCAAGTTAGGGCAATACCGTAGTGGGTCAAGGGCAGAGTATTTTCAAAAGTTTAGGAACGAAGCACTGTATTTTAACCCACCGTTAAGTGAATACCAGATATTGCAATCTATCTCTGAACAATTCAATCCTGAAATCAAAATGGGTTTGGCTATTTGTAGATCATGTGAGAAAGCTATTGAATATTTAAATATAGCGGATAATTATGCAGGAATTAATAATTCCTATCGGTATGTGAAATGTAATTATAGCAGTGGGGAGGAAAATAAAAGTAATTCGCAATATGACTACAAAAGGGATACTTACAATGATATGACGAAATTTAATAATAAAAATGGGCAAAATTCGCTTGTACCGGAAAGAAGAAACGATAAGGGTTCAATATGGGGGTAATTATCAATATAATCGCAATTTTAGCAGTAACGAACACCATAACAATGACGAGAATGTGGAAAATAAATCTGCAGGATATTTAACAGGGGAAAGAACGAAACCTAAGTATCAACCGAATCGAGAATCTACTAATTATATTGAAATTAAGGATGAAGGAAATTGTTCGAATAAAGGGAATGAAAGTGCAATGAATGAGGTGAAAACCGGTATCGTCATATAATAGTGAAAATAAACAAGTAATGGAAATACAGACAAAAGTTATTTATAAAGAAATTGAAAGGTCATTACCAGATTCAAATTTGAGGAAGGATGAAGAAGAAGATAGTGAAAAAGAGGAACGAGAGGGAGCGTATGTGCCTATAGTGGAAGGAAAAATTGAAACTATTGGTTCTGAGGTATTGATTGATAGTGGTAGTACGGTGAATTGTATTTCAAAAAGATTCTTTTAAGAAATTACAAAAGTGAACAAAATGATACCAGCATTTTCGGTCAGTAATATTTCATTATCTGGGGCTTTTCGATTTGAGACTTGTAAAATTACTACACAAGTGGGTTTAAAAATAGTATTGCAAAATACACCTTTCAAAATTATTTGTTTGATAGTGCCAACACTTTCTCGTAACATTGTTTTAGGCTGTGATTGGTTAGACGGATATAAAGTAAATATTAATTTTGAAAAAAAAATCATTAGTGGAAAAAGTAGGTAGAGAATGAACCAGTTTTTATGTTAACTTTTGAGTCTAATAAAACTAGTGAAGAAATGAATAAAAAAATAATAAAAAAGCCATGATCAAAATATGAGCGTTGAAAACGACGATAAACTATTATACCTTTATAAAAATGAAAACAAAATATTAAACTATGAAAATAATATTGGGCTGGAAAAACCAACTAAGATAATTGGGAGAGAATTAAACGGTGATAAAAATTTTAATAAGAATTTTCAAAATGTAAAACCAGGGGAGCTCGAGAGATCTTGTTTGAAAAATAATGAGATGTGCATAAAGTCAGAAGTTGTTGATCAAATCTGTATGGAAAATGAGATGTTAAATAATGAACAAAAATTAATGTTGAATAATCTATTAAAAGAATACCAAGATATTTTTTATGAGTATCCTGGCAAGATAAATTGTTATCAACATCCAATTAACGTCAAAGATAAAACTCCATTTTATATTATA
The DNA here is from genome assembly GCA_036346225.1 of Platerodrilus igneus. NCBI lineage: Eukaryota > Metazoa > Arthropoda > Insecta > Coleoptera > Lycidae > Platerodrilus > Platerodrilus igneus. The sequence goes on along the minus strand of JARFIW010000049.1, from coordinate 30,805 downwards.
CCTTATCCTATACCATTTATTTATTTTGTAGAAGTGCATAGACAAATTAGCGAAATGATTGAGTTAGATATAATAGAACAATGTCAAACCGAATATGTGTCACCTTTAGTAGTAGTAAAGAAGAAGGACAGGTCCCCACGAATTTGCATTGATTGTCGATTCTTAAATAAAAGAATAGAGAAAGATCATGTAGAGCCAATAAATCCAATGGAATTGTTTTATAAATTTAAATCAGGTCAGATTTCGTCTACGTTGGATATGGTTCAGGCATACTGGCAAGTGGAGTTGTATGAAGAACACCGAAAATATGTGGGTTTCTCGTTTAATAATCAGACTTATGTTTTTAAAAGGGTCCCATTTGGTTTGGTTACCAGTGTGGCAGGATTTTTACGTGCACTAGGTAGGGCATTAGAGGCGGACAGTATGAATTTTGTAATGCCGTATGTTGATGATATTTTAATAACGTCATTGGATGTATATACTCATTTGAAACATTTGAAAATAGTTATTAAAAAATTTCGACAAGCAAATATTACTTTGAAACTTAATAAATGTACTTTATTAAAGAATAGGCTACCTTTTGTTGGTCATTATATAACGCCGTTCAAATTCGAAATGTGTCCAGAAAAATTAAAAATAATTCAAGAATATAAAACACTCTGTAGAAGCACAGACTGTGCAGTCTACACAAATACCTGATGCAATTCGACTTTCAATTTTCATATATGCTTGTTTCTTTACGCATTTTTAATTACCTTTACTATTAAAAATTGTTAATTGTTTGTACGCACTTACACTACGCTTCTTTAAGTTTTATTTTTTATCTCCGTATTATCATAACTGATTAGAATCCTTTGAAATGCGTGTTTAATTACATGAACTATGCTCACTTCTAAATACGCGTGCTTCCACTGAAAAGTATAGTTATTTGCCTTACGTAAAATTACTAAAACTCCATATACCGGGTGTTAAATATCTGTTATTTACCTAATGCATGAATTACTTATTTCTATGCTAACTATGCGTCCTATTGTTACTATTTGCGTCGCTTAAAACTGTTTATACTCTATATACAGGGTGTTGACTGCTTACTATTACAAACTATCCCAATTACGCAATTCTCTACTAAATAAATGCAGTTTTCTGCTTTTTATTATAATTTCTAATTACTACATGACCATTGCTATAAAATACACCCTTAAACAACCCATTATCACAGCAATATATATATATTTTTTGTTTTGTAGATTCTTTGGATTGTCGCGAACCTAAAATTAATTCGAGCCCCACAAATTGGGCGTTATAATGTTGTGTAGCTTACTTTGAAAATTGCCCCAGCGTGGGCCGTCATTAGTAATTGTGAAGCTTACCTCGGCTGCTCTCCTTCCTAAAATTGCTTATGAAAACACTTTCCAAGAAGCTTACCTGGACTGCAGAATCTCAACTCCACCTAACTGCCATTTTGCTGTAATTTAAAAGAAAATAGTTCCCTACAATCGTATTCAAAATAACGCAACTAACAAAACACATCACACTCTATTTACACGAAATAAATATTAACATCCTTATAAACTCTTTCCATTACCTACAATAATATAACTTTAACTAGAAGCAATTTAATTTCACAAATGAATTTGTATTAAATATCTTTATCCAACATATAACCTATTAAAGTAAGTGGGCTATCCTTATAGCTGACTTTAACTCTCGTCTTAACATGAGCTCATAGTAAAACGCTTTAAATTTGTGTGCAACATTATAGCACTGAAATAATAAAAAAAATTCCCTTTACTTTTTACAAAACAGCCTGTTTATCCTTACATTAATTATAAACCTGTTTTCTTTTACATATGAAGTCAATAAAATTTTCAGTTTATCAAAATTCATAACATAATCACTCAAAAGCACAAAAGAGCACAACAATGTTTTATAAAAGTTCGTTACCTGGTAACCATTATACTGCAAGCAGCTGCAAACCGGCCCTTGAAGATGTTGCCACTCTAGGCTCTGAAACCGCTCTCCAAGTTGAAAAACCATCCCTCTCGGCACGCTGCTATCCAAATCTCTTCTAATTCTCGATAGAAAGTGCATCCAAACCTCCAAAATCTACCCTTACCAGTCTATTTTAGATCAACCAATCAATACTTGATCCATTCGCCATTAAACTTTCATTTAAGAACGCCTTTGTACGCTCTAACACCAAAAATAGCAGTAGTTGATACTTACATGCTTAAGAAGCTTCGCTCTTAACTCCTTATTTACTTTCAGTTTTTCTCTATGTCAAATAATTATCACTACACCAACTTGTGTAATTACAACTAACAATAAAAATCACTGAATGCAATTAACTATATGAGTTAACCCAATAGCAAGCGAAGAAGTAAGAGAGCGCATCCACTTTCTGAATGCGTTTATATAGACCCAACTCACACCACTTCACAACCCCACAAACACGCTATCCAGGTACCCTTTCTAAACCGTCTTTCCAATTCCTCTAAACAAACATTTTCAACGGTCTACAAATACTTGAAAACCCCGTATTGGCCTTCTACAATACCAAGTATTGTAGCACACAAACCCCAACCGTCTTTCAAAATCTCCAAATTTTTCTCAACAAATAACTGTTTTACCGAGAAAACCACCACTTTGTTTTCTAACGGCTGCTAAATACGTTGAAATCGCTCCCCAACTGCCTTCAAATCCTTGGTCTATCCACGCCCCTCATCATATATTTTAATCTATCTCTCATCTTATTTTCACATGTGAAGAATAAACAAACCTTTTTTTTTTGTTCCCCTTAGGTAGTTTGTTTATCGCATCCCTATCTCATTCTCAGTCCACTTCTAAATCGATACCTTAAACAGACATTCTGCATCCTTCTCGCACTTATAGACTTTGATCCGTCTCTGTTTATTTATTCCTTTAAACCTCAACCCAATACAAAACATATGTTATATACTTTCCTTTGCATCCTAAAAGCCATCTCTCCTTATAAAATATCGATCAGCACTCTTTAACGGCTTCTGTCATTCCAAAGAACTATCTGTTAACCACTTCTCCCTTAATATCTTTGAACATAATTGCTACTCAGAATGTTTTCAACTGGTTGTTTCTCTCGGAAACGATAACCGTTGCTTGTTTTCGTAAACACCTTTATAGGAATGCTTTTAGAACGTTTACCAAGGTTAAAATGAAATTATACTTTAGAACCATATTTACATGCGCAAACTTGAGCTTACAATTATTAATATAACGCTAACGTAACTTTAAAAAGCTAATTTTAATTAATAGTTATTAAATCTAGTCTAAATTACCCTATACGCTAAAATATTTACAATCAATGATCAGTAGGTAAAATTGCGTAATTCTGTTTCCCCCTATAAACGCATATTAAGAATTCTTTGGCGCATTTTGCCAAGGTAAATATTGAAGCCAATTTGATGATGAGGTTCAACTCTAAACTAATTAATCCTTAACCTAGAGCTCTGAAAAACATCTTAACTTACTACTGTGTTGTATATACACACGGGAGCCTGGACTAATTTTTCAGCTGCTTAACCTAATAAATTCTAACCAATAAATTACACGAGAATATATATATATATATATTTATATATATATATATATATATATATATATATATAATCAATTCGGAGCTTCTTGGCCATTTACTGTTTTATAATATAACACTTTGTGGATATTGGTCATTCAATAATTTCTAACTAATCGTTCATTCACTTTTAATAAGATTACAATTTATATAATTCAATTTATTACGCAAGTTAAGGTTCGGGCCTTTAGAGCGATGTTTTTAAAAAACGTTTCCAAACTCTTAACAAATTTATTTATTCTAAAACAGAAATTATCATGCAATTTTGAATAACTGTATAAAATAATGTTAAATCGAAAATAATTAATTAATTAAAATAAGGCGAGTAGTCTAGGTAAACTACAATGCAAAAGCTGTAGTACTCAGACTGACTGCCGGGCCTTGAGCTCCCGGGCTTTTTATAATATCCTGCCCCCTCACATAGCTGTGGGAACTTGCAGATCTCATGTCTGCTTCACTCTTATTTCTACACTTTATTACATTGTAACAATCTTATTTCTAGGTAATTGCGGTATGTTAACCGTTTGTGACCTGCCACCTGCAGTATCACTGTCGTCTCGGATACAAAGTTGCATATCCGTTCTCATGAACTGTTAATAACCTGTCTGGTTTATCCTTGTATTACATTGTTGCAAATGACTTATAATTTATTTAACAATTTCTAATAATTCCTATTAGATTCTATTATTCAATATATATATATATATATATATATATATATATATATTAATAGAGAATAATCCACATTTGGAATGCAAATGAATGCTTAATATATATAAATAGTTATTAAGATGAAATGAAAACCCAACTTTGTATTTAAAGTTGAATTACCATTTCAAATCGAACTACAGAGGTTGCAGGTTCAGATCCTGCTGTAGCCGTTCTTTTAGTGGTTTTCAATTACTAGTTCGATTTGAAATGGTAATTCAACTTTAAATACAAAGTTGGGTTTTCATTTCATCTTAATATATATATATATATATATATATATATATATATATATATATATATATAGGTAAATTGAGGATACATAACTCCTTTCACCGTAAATAAAAAATTAAGGTTTTACTTAATTTTTAAATACATAAAATTCATTATTCCATTTCATTATTTAAAATTTATTGTTTCTAAGGGTACACTTATTGTTTTTTTATTTCCCTTTGTTTCCTTAAATCTAAAACTGTTTCTTTCATTCTTATATCTAAGATACATTTTGTAAAATACACATATAATTAGCAAAATTATTAAAATGATTAACACAATTGTCCAAACGCTTATATTATCATAGTGTAACTTTGGTGTTTTGAGTTCACTTAAATGTTCTTTGTAACTTTCCACTAATTTCATGGTGTGGCTGAGGTCGTCTTTGTCTAGATGCTCTAGCTTCATGGGTTTCTTGACTATTTCTTCGTCTTCTTGTTGTTCTATCTTGAACTGTAGTTCCGGTAGGTTTGCAAGTTTCTTTGTTGCTATGGGATCTTGATAAACTCTGATTACTTCGTCTTTCAATTTTACGTAACAGTCTTCTTTAAGGGTAATTAATTTGCTTCCGATTAATCCTAGGTTATTTTCATCTTGATTGCAGTGGATCGTTGCTACTACTTCTGTTAGGAAAATGGCTATCCATTTGTTTTCTGTAACTTTTTGAATTTTGATGTTGGTTATTTGCACGGGTTTTGTTTCGCAGTTTTCGTAATGATTTGAAAATTTTAATAGTTGTACTTCACAAGGGCTGTCTTCTTGAATGGTTGTTGTCGTCATCGATTGGCATAAGTATTGGTTTGTTGTTACTTCAGTTAAATGGGCATTTATGTAAAATTACTTAATTGTTATTCAATTATAGTAGTCGGCCATAAGATTGAAATTAAATTTTACTCATTGTAATAAACAAAGACCAGTAAAAACTGACACTATACGGATAATTAATACACTAATGTCACTATGATAATGAAACAAAAATAAACAGTTAATTAAGTAACTTTAGTTTAGTGCCCATTGTGTCTAACTTAATCCTGTTAAAAGAAACACTGTAGTGGCTACAAAAATAAAATAAATAAAAGAATTAAATTTCTATGGGCTTTTATTTTCCAATAAATATTGTACAATTATATGTACTTTGGTAAACGAATTCCCTGACTAATTTATAAAAATGATCCGCTATAAAAGTCCAGAATATTATGCTTTCGAAAAGAAAATCCAAATTAAACGAAAACATTATTTTTAAACATATGTCGAATGCCCTAATTGTGGTGAAAAGTGTATAGCTAATATTATCAAGGAACACATATATTACTTTAACTTCAGTACAATTTTCAACAATGCAGAGTACAAATGGCCGAATAGATTGCTTTTTTTATTTGTAAAAATTTTATGTTATCTTTTGTCTCGTGCAAGTCTTTCCAATAAAAATAAACAATAACTACGGATCCTGAATCATATATCGTACAACATGCTTTTTACTGGATCCGTTTTTTCAAATAAATCTACTTGTAGGAATAAAGTAACCTAGGAGGGCATATAAAAGTGTGGCCTATCGCACATCAATAAAATTTAAAAAAATGGAAATACGGAAAAGTGCAATTTATAACCAAAGTGTTATTCATTTTACAAAAAGTATAACTTTCTGTTAGATACAAAAAGCCTTTATTAGTTTGTATTCTGCTTTTGCCTCTCGTTGTACGAAAAGCAGGAAGTAGAATACAAACTACGACCTGAGATAATAGCTGTAATTCAGTCGAAACGTTGCCAAGACAACGCTGGTATTTTTTAGGACCGAATAATGGCACCTCATAACATGAATTAAATTTACTTTTCGCTATAAAACTACGCAATACTCACTTTCCTCCAAATTTCTATTCTTTACTTTTTAGTAACAACGTGCTAATTGGTTTATTTTTAACATTGCCTTCAATCAAATATGAAACAATTTTAGGTACATACTTCTAGTTTCCATCCTTCTATAAGCCCATTACCATTTTAAAAAGCAATGTCGTAATCTATATCCACTTGCAACGCATAGATGTTAGATAGCGCGTTCTTTGATCGTTTTAAATATTTGGATACGTAACTTTTATTTTTGATCTAATTTCATAGTTTATATGAATAATTTATTAACGGTGCTCAATTTTAAACTGGTAACTTTGTTCCAATGTATATATAGAAATTAAATAAAAAAATGGTGTCCAACTGAAATATTGAAGTCATCCTATGTAGTAACGACCGTACAAAGTCAAGCAGTAGTAGTATTGAATAATAATGAGAAACAAGTATTTCCGGCTTTAAACAATTTCAAAAAGACTGCTTTGCACATAGGTTTTAAACAAGAACATTGTAATATTTGTCTATCAAGCTATATAATTACTTACAATCTGCTGTCAATTAAAGTATATCGAAGAACCTTTTCTCCGAAAACAATAATTTTACTAAACTGTTTAGTAAAATTTCAGTCGAACTAACATTTAGTTCATACTTACAAAAACTTTAGTATCTAAAAGCTAAACAGTTACGGAAAACCAACAAAACCGGGTTTTAGTAAAATTTGATAGCTATTATTAACTAAACAATTTTGCTACTGTTAACGAAACAAAGTTTAGGTTAAATAATATGTGAGTTAGATAACTGTTTTCAACAAAACAAGATGGTTAATAATAGCTAGTTATTTGCTATTAAGCTTCAAATAACAAATTTGTATAGCTATAGAAACATAACATTAGGTAAAAAATAACTACACGTATTTAGTAAAATTCTATTAGCTACTATTAACTAAAGTGCAGCAGTAACTGAAATAACTAAACTTTTTTGCAAATAAGTACTAAATTTTTGTTGTGTACATCAAATGTTTTGCCAGTGTATTGTATTTTTGTCATAACTTGCAATTAGAAAGGAAATCTGATTATGTTAAGATTTTCTAGAACACAAATGCATTAGAAATTAATTACCAATCTCATTCCAGTAGGTGTCGTATAAGAAGGCCACTTCTCTAGAATATCAAAAATTGTGTTAAGGCTGTTGATATCGTTTAACCGGTACTGACTGCACGCTTTCCAGCAACGGTCAATTGCTCCACATACAAGTTGTCAAATTTTATTGCCCGCGCACTAGTTTCTCCATCTTCTTAAGGAGCTGAAATAATACATATTTAGTACAAATTGCACGGGCTACAACAAGAAATATATTTTTTTAAATGGTATACCTTATATATTACTGACCTTTTAAAAAGATCAATTTTCTTGATTTCAAAGATATACTATATGCTAATGGTATCTTATACCTTTTTCAAATTATTAAGCGTTAAAATTTTTGCTTTTTTTGTACAAAGTAAATATTTGTACTTTTTCTTCACCGTTATCTGTTTTATGATAACTTTATTAAAGATATGTTACTTTATGGTATATTTTTGAAATCAGGAAATAAATAGCATTCCAAAAATATAATAATATACAGTGTATCTCATTTAACAAAATTAATTTTTTTTGTATCCCTTGAAACCTGAACGCCGCAGTGTTTTTGAAGGTTTTTTAACAAAATGTTATTTTTATGTATAAGCAATAATAACATGATAGAAGGAGGTTAATTAATAGTGAATACCTAATTTTTGCGTACAAATTCATAACAACATTAGTATGTGTAGTTGCCAAAAACTCTTTCATTCGCCGTGCTTCTGTTGTATTTTTTACAGGATTTATTAACATCTTTCTCAGAAAAGCATTTTTAAAAGATATGATTGAATTATACCACTTGTTATATAGTTTTACTCTCTTTGTACTATGATAGTACTCTTAAAACAAATAACATTATATTGTTTTGCTAAAATGGTTATCGTTCTTCCATTACCAACTTTTTGCTTGGGAACCTTTCAATAATCTCCCTTTCTAAACTCGTTCTTGGGGTCATTACTATATCCTTTCTTTCAAAATATCGTGCAATGATTCCCAATAAAGCATTTCCTTGCTCAGTTTGAAGCTTTGGCATCTTGTGATAATGTTCAACAAGTAAAATAGCCTAAGGTGATTCGTTTAAGATAGCGCACACAGTGATATTGGTTCCTGGATCTGCTGACGTCAAACCCGAGCTACTTTGAGTGGCGATAATACCGAAACAGTGTCTGGTGTAGATGAGCAGGATTCAGAAGAAACCGATTGCGCACTGTCTGATGTCAATTTGTCATTAAGTAATGGGAAACCAATCACTTCTCTCTATTCCTCTAGGTTATGTTCTAAGAATATCTGGGTGCGTAAGTTGAAGTCCCTTAGCAAAATTTCAATATGATACCTTTTTGTAAAACGCAAAACGTTAACAAATACTTGGTGATCTAAAAATAAGGTTGGCTATTAGGAGACATGCATGCAATAAAAGCAATCTTTGCACTTATAAAATTATTATTTCTTAAAAGTCTAAATATAGAATTCACATTACAAAAATAACTTACCTAGAAGATTGTTAAATAAGCATTCCATGTTCCAGTGTGCCAATAAAGATTGAAGCTGTTCAGCTTGAGAACTATGATGATATATCTCTTCCTCTTTTTGTGAGATATCTAGAAGTTGTCCGTCACTTCCTGATTGATTTTGTAAAACTAGTGTAGGCATCTGAGCCGTAAATGGATTTTCCGAATACGAATCAATCCTGATATGTTGTGAATCTTCATCAGTTGCAAGAAAAGAATTCATTTTTGTTTATTTGGCTGCGTATTGAATAACATATTAGTTTCATGTAGAAATATAATCAGTTATACGCTAAATCATTTTAAAAAAATTTTTAGTTCTTAACATTGTTATTCCTCTCGCTGATCTTATGGAAGTAGTCCAGTAATGTCATCGATAGAAATAACTGCAAGGGACCCTACATTGTTTACATTTACTTGATAAGCAATAATGTACTGTTTGTACTCAAGGTCTTTTAATTGTTGACAGAATAATATTACTTCATTATCTTTAACACAGATTTGTAAAATGCAATAAAACTCAAAATTGTTGTTGAACACTGAAACATAGTTGCCGCACTTATAATTAAATCCGTTATATTTTAACCCAGTGTAAAATCTCAGAAATATTTTTTCAGAGTTAAGTTTTTCGGAAATTATATTAACATAACCGCTATCGCATTTGTATACGGCATTTATAAGACACCAAATAAATGAATCATTGTTTTTGTACTAGAATGCAGCTAAATTTAAGTTCATATTCCTTAAACAGGATCACACAAATGTTTTTACACGAAGTATTACAGCCTGAATATATTTAGAATTGCCTGTGATTTGACTCAAACTTGAAACACCACAAGTTTCGCAATGGTTCTAATTGTCGAATTATTGTTGGGTAATGAACTAAATTATGATACTTTGGTTTTAAATTACCTCTAAAAATATGAATAAAGCTTTAATTGTGCTTTCTTAGCTTGCATTCCAATAGTTCGAGAGATGCTTTATTAGTTTCCAAACAAAGCAAAATATCTGTTATTTCAATGAAATTAAAAAGAAATTTCCAGACAGAATCGTCTATCGGTACAAAATCGCTAAACATATCGTTAAATGCATTATAGAAAATACATTTTCCTGAAGGTATAAATTGACGAATTCTTTTAATCTATTTATGAGCAGCTCAATAATATATTGAGTTATACTAGCTTGAAGTCAGTAACATCTTTTCTAGGTAAGTTATTTTTTGGTGTAGGTAGAGCACTAACAGCAACGTTAAACTTGTGATTTTGTCTTTGACTTTGTGAATGTTAAATATCGGGTTCGATTCGATACTAGTAGCGCTAGTGCAATTACTATCTAGCTCGATAACCTGAGAATTAGCAGTTTGAGTAAGCATAGTAGAATTATCTCGCTTGTGGCAATTATTGGGGTTTATAAATAACTTGGGATATTTACTTTCTTCGAAAACGTTGATTGGAACGTATGCAGTATTTGAAAATGCAAATTCGTTAATATTGGTAGGTTCCAAAAATACTTCGTTCTTACTGTTTATGTGATGAATTACGTGCCTCTTAAAACTGGTCGGGTTTTGAAAACATTGTGTACAATCACCATACCTAACTAAAGAATTTGTAGTTAAATGATGAATTTTTTTATAATGCAAAATTAGTATTTTCAAACCTACTAACATCCTCTTGCATAAAAAACACAGCGTTATGATATAAAATGATTTTTTAGTTTCAGTAACGTTGATAATATCGGCAAGTATATTCGTAATAGAAAAACGTAAATGTGCATTGGTTTAGTTAATTACACATGGAAATAATGCAGTGTATACGTAAAATACGAGGAAGAGGGGGAAGTCATTGATTAATCTGTTTTGTATACATAGGTAAATCACATGCAAAATGAAACTTTAGTAAATATTAGCTTCCCTAATTATTTTAATGAGAAATAGTAAAGGTATAATCTATTAAGAATGAAATGCTGCTTTTGCTGCTATAGATACAAAGTCCATTAAGCAATTTTTAAAGAAATTCTGGAAAAAGTTTTTTATTTTTAAATACTTTCCTTTAACGTAAATTGAGACTTCTTGTGGGCTAAGAGTTTCAAATTTGGTACACAACTTGCGCTGGATGTACATTTGAATGTATTAAATTTTGATAGAGATCACCATGGGCACACCTCAAGAATTTGGAAATATTAATTAACGGTCTCCCATCCAATTTTGTAACCACTCTGAACGTTGCTTATCTTTGGTGATCCAACAATAATAATTAATAAGGATAGAAATTTTTCAATAATTTCTTTAAAACATCGTTTCATTTTTAACAAATTATCTCTCACCAAATAATTCTGTTACGTCGTTGTTCGCTTTCGTTGAGCCGTTAGACAGCGATATTCGTTCGTTTTTGCAGTTAGAAAATATTCCTTCCGTGGTACACGTTTCTCCTGAAGAGAGAAAATGTAAAAAGGAATTTGTGTAAAACCTACAGTCGTAACAAGGACGACCGTTTTATATTGTACTTGCTTTTTAAATTTTGGAACCAACATTTGTGACTGCTAGATCGATTTCTATTAAAATATTTTTGTCATTAGAAAGTCGTTTATTAAAGGATCTCGAATTGTATTCGGATTATAAAAAAATTATGGAAAACCATATGAAGAATGGTCATATGAACCCAGTAGAATCGCCTTCCAAAAATTCGTCAGATAATGAAGAGGTGTATTACATTCCCCATTAAGCTGTGGATAAGCTTGATAGAACTACTACCAAAATGAGTGTGGTTTTGGATGCATCGTGTCAGGATCAAGTTGGAAATTTGTCGAATGATAGTAGTTTTATTATTGCACTTTTCATGTGTACCCTATCGTAGTTACAGCTGACATTAAACAAATGTATCGGCAGGTTTTGGTTAAAGATTCTCATTGCGATTTTCAACGTACCGTCTAGAGGTTTTTTCTCACGAATTCTACTATAGGTTTTAGATTAAATACCGTATCTTATGGAGTTTCGTAGTTACTTTTTTTTTGGCTCTGCGCACTATTCAAAAATTGGCTAAGTTAGAATCGGCTAATTTTTCCTTCGCAGCTAAGGTATTGGCAGCGGATACTTATGTTGACAATTTACTCACTAGTTGCAGCTCTATAGTAGTTGCGAATTAATTAATTTTGAAATTGAGTAACATGTGTGTAAGTGGTGGAGTTCTTTCAAGAAAATGGAACAGTAATTGTGAGGAAGTGGTGTCCAATTTAAAAGAATCCCTTTGCGATTCGATTGCTATTACGTTTCAAGATAATAATAGTGGCTTGACAAAAATATTGGGGCTCGCGTGCCGTGCTTGTTCGGATGTATTTTTAAACAGTTTACATGTTGAAGAGCGCAATTGCGCTAAGCGTAATATTTTGTTGGCTATCACAAAAAATTTTGATCCTCTTGGTTTAATAACGCTTTTAGTAATTTTCGATAAATGTTTAGCTCAATATCTTTGACTTATGGACTTCGGTTGGGACCAAGAGCCGTCGTTGGAATTGGTAGCAAAATGGAGAAATTTTCTAATTGAATTGCAAGATGTCTCGAATATTGAAATTCCGCGTCGTTCCATGGCTCATGGTTTTATAAAATTGGAACTGCCGGTTTTTTTGAAGTTTCTGAAGTTAAGTATGCAGCAGTCGTTTAATGTCATTTATTTGATTTGGAAGACAACATTATGGTCTCATTAGTATGCGCAAAATCGAAAGTGGTTTCTACTAATCGCGTTTCATTGCTGTACTATTAGCAGATTTAGTAGAATTTGCAAAATTACGTATACAGATAGTATATCTTTTAATAGCGTTTTTGCATGGTCAGATTCTACGGTTGTTTTATATTGTAACCGGTTCTCCTCGCATAAGTAAAAGACACTCGTCAGTAAACTCACATATTTAGAGACGTTTTCCTCCGTCGTCGTGGTTTTATGTTAAGAGCCTCAAGACAATTCTCGCGCGGATTTTTGGTTTCAGAGTTAATTCATCATCCGTTATGGTGGTCAAGATCTCCCTAGTTAGTACATTCTCGAGAAGATTGACCGGTGAAACTTATACCACAACTTATCGATTCATCTCCGATGGAGTTGGAACATGGTGTTTTAATGTTAACGGTTGTTGGGTCCGAGAATTTCTTAGATTCGATTTTAGATCAAATTTCAAATTTACAGATAATTTGTGAGATTATTTTTTATATTAGTCATTTTATTCGTAATATTCAATCTTCAGCGGATTTACGTTCAAAATTTATTCATTAAGAGAGTTCAGGCAAAGGTTTTTGCCTAAGAAGTTGCAAATATTCCGACGGGGAAACTTGCCTGTAAGCAATTGCATAACCTGTGACCTTTGCACACGTAAAAAATCTAAGTGTAGCTATTTCGCCTCATTAATTTCTATAGTTAATATTTATATATCCATTTATAAATAAATAACTATTAACAATAATTCATACATTAATGAGTAGAAAGATGCCTTTTTTAAGGGCAAACTAACTTAACCCTTGTAGCAAGCTCTCATTGGTATGCGTGGGAAGTAAGGGAGATGTGTTCCTCAAAGTACTCTACGGTAGCTGAAATAGGGATAAACAAAGCTAGCATAAATTATATCTATCCCTGTTTGAATTGTTTATATCAAACCAACTCTTGCCGAGTTACACTTATGATTTTAGGAAGTTGTCCAAACCGTCTTAGGGTATGACACATAAGTTTGGTCTAGATTTTTCTGGGGAACCCAAATCTTTAGGAATTTTTAAATCAAAGCAACCCTCGGGAGAATTGTAACCTTATACCTAATTTCAAGTTTATTAAAATTTGTATAAAAATACTGCGTGGGTTCTAATTTTAGTAATTTTGAAGTAGGATCCCTCTTATAAGCGCTAAAGATTCACAATTACTTGTACATTTTTCTCAAAACCTTTGAAAGAAAACTCAATAAACTTAAAACAGTGTTTTATAATAGTAATAATTGCAGCTGGTATGCGTTTTTAGTCAACCAACATTTTGCAGATTACAAAGACAACAAAATATTGACTGTCCAGCGAACACCACGGGGAGGTAACACGTACACTCTGTCCACCAAGATAGGAGAGGAGAAGGATTTGGAAAACGGGTAGGTAGGGGAAGGAGCTTAAAAATAATAAAATCTTAAGGCTAATATATACAAAAAATTTAAAAATTCATACATTGTGGCTTACTTTTTTCTTGGTGTTATAAAAAGTAATCACACGACGAAGTATGGAGCATACTTCGGCGCAGCTGGCATCGACCTTTATAGGCTTCGGAGGTTGCATGGACTTGTAAATCTCAGAGAGAAAAATATGGGGGTGTCAACAATTAAATAGAGAGAATACAAATTAAGTACCTTGGCTATATTACAAAATAACTTCAATTCGAAACAAAATTTACAATTAGATTAAATATTAGGTTGAATTAGTTTATCTTTAACTTAGTTGTTACTATTATTGAGAACAATTTTAAATTTTCTATGTTTGAGAAAACTTTCAGACATAACTAAGTTTTCGTATCCCCTACGTGTAAGGAACTTTACAGTTACAGATATCCTAATATTATTATAAGCAACAAATAAGAGGAAACACTTTAGTTATTAATATATCAAAAACACATATGTACATATTTTGTGTTAAGTACGTAAGGAAACTTTTATTGCCTTAGCAAAACAAAGAGCAATAAAAGTACTTAAACCTCCAGTTTCAGGAAACCTAGGGCGTACACTTTTGTTGTATTAAATTCTTTACTTAAGGTTATCTGAACATGTGTTACGTTGAAGCGGATCTATGTAAATTTAACAAATTTATTTTACAGACACCAAAGCAGTCCACATACAGTAACAAAACTTTTACTTCAATTTTTCGTGTGTAAAATTATCTCATAAGAAAAACTTAAATGTAAAACACGTACCTGTGTATTTTCTGAACATGTGTTACGTTGAAGCGGATCTATGTAAATTTAACAAATTTATTTTACAGACACCAAAGCAGTCCACATACAGTAACAAAACTTTTACTTCAATTTTTCGTGTGTAAAATTATCTCATAAGAAAAACTTAAATGTAAAACACGTACCTGTGTATTTTCTTAATTACAGTTTGTTAAAAAAGGTACCTGCTGCTTTATATTGCAAACAAAACTGGAAACTCAGACAGGTAGTTTGTGAACCATATTCAAAGCTGGTAGTTGAGTCGATTTAAATGAAGGAACAAAACATCTGCCATCTAAAGTAGATAAGCTTTAACAGTAATAAAACACCAACTTCATTTTGTGTTGTGGTTGTAAGGTAAAACGACAAATACCAGGTAATTGAATCCCCTGCAATGTTATTACGATGGCCTTATACGGTACATAATTTAGAAACAACTTAGGATTTCAGAGCCATCTTCTTGTAATCAATAATGGAGGTACTTTAAACTAAACTAGGTAGAAATTATAAGGTAGCATCAAAGTTGAGCAAACACACACTTCCAAACAAGTACAAGTTAGCCTCTCGGAAGGACCCTACAGTACAATTTTGTGTAAGCATTTGGAAATCCCTCGAGGTACATTGAAATTGTAACGGATTTTATCTATAACAATTCTTACCATCTTTAAACCAATCGATGGGTAAGTTAACAGAGGAATTATGAAACGTAATATCAAGTGCTCCTATAAAATTATTTTTGTTAAAATATTATAACATAGCGTAGGACTCTAATACAAACCATGTGAAAACCTGGCACCTTGGGGAACAAATGGCGTGATATCTCACAGCCGGGTTTGAATAAAGATCTGCTATGCGCAGACAACTAAAGATCGATCGGCCGGTAATACAGGGAAGAAACTACGTCAAGATAATTCTTTTACAAATCTTTTACTTCATTTGTGTTACTGGATAATAACTACCAATAACATATAGGTTACTTTTTATTACTTCCTTTCGAAGTAATAACCCAAATAACTTGTGGTATAAATAGAGATACATTTATTTTAAACGAAATTAAGTGTTTACATGGGTGAAAATTATGTATTCGCGTTATGACATAACAGAACCTAAATATAATTCCTAATTTAAATATACAAAATACGGTACATGAAGATAAATAAAAGAGTAACTTTCTTTAATTTATAAAGATAAAAGAAGGGAGAAATACGTAGGAAATAATTTAAAAACTGGAACATGACCAGTGGAAAACTGGCATGTTACACTGCCCCGGAACGAATTAAAAAAAATATAAGACATTAGGGATATATTTTTTTAGAATGCACATACGAAAATTACCATTATGTTATATATGAAGTATATGATAAAATTTAGTCAAAGGCGGAAAAATCTACTGACGAGTGGTGTCATAACTACGCATATCAAACGTCCGTAAAGGAAACACTATTAGGGAAAGTCAATATCGGTAAAGTTAAAATCTGGAAGTCAAGCCACTTGGGAGTTTTACATATACTAACATATTTTTGTGCAGATATAAGAGGTAACGGGATTTTATAAACTAGATTAGAATGTTGTTTTATATATATATATATATATATATATATATATTGTTATAGATTTAAAGAGTTAAATCAGTGGTAAACAATAATTTCAACCACCCTGTATATAGAAAAGAACGATTTATTTACGCGCAAAAATAATTTAATTCATTTAAGGAAAACGCACAAGTATTGACGTATTTTTAAAATTCATAATTGGGATGTTAAAAATTACATAAAGAAAAAACAGTTTTAAAGCAAATAGAAGCGCATAATTAATTTCATTTTAATCCAACACGTATGAGCATAGGAGAACGTGTTTGCGTAACAAAATCAATAATTTCAAGGCGAATATAGTTCGTTTTATACAAATATGACAAAATATAAACTCTAAGAATTGTTGTGTTAAACGTTCGATAATTAACAAACACCTGCGTTTTTATAAGGTTACGAGCATGTGTTAAGATAGGATTTCATTGAATTATTTTCAACCGTCAGTTTGGTTTGAACAACAAAGCTAAGCAAACCTCTTAAAGAGCAAGGGAAATGCATGATCGGTTATATACAACAGATAAAGACAGGTAGAGAAGCGTTGAAATTTAAAATGCACGTACCATATACACGTGGAGTGGAAATAGACTGTCATCAATATCGATTTTCTATAACCCAAGTGGTGTTTTGAACGCGCCAGCCGACATGCATCAGACAGAGATAAAGATAGTTTAGGCGGGATTTGTGACGACAGAGAATTTTATTATTGGTTAAAAATGGACAGTTTTCCAAACGTACGCACACGCGACAGATGAAAGCGAATCGGTGAAACCACGTAGCAAGCTACAAAATTTCAGGAATTTAAAGACGGTTGTATTCAAAATTTGTAAAATTTAGATTTGAAAATAAGCTTTTCACGTGAAGTGTGTCCAAGGGTAGTGGTTTGAAACGATATAAATACACGAGCTAAATTACTAAGGCTCTCTTGTCTTCTCTTCGCTTTTAGATTACTTTACTTCAATAAAGTACTGAATGCCGAACATCATAATAGTAGAGCTTTTATTGTGAGTATTGTATGTGTTGATAATAGAGTAAATAGTGGTTACAATATAACTCAGTACTAGCGGGCATCTATTTATTACCGCGAAATACGTGTAGTGTATATTAAATTAATAGAGGTCTGGCTACTACAATACAAAGCACGAAAATCAATAAATGGAAGCGTGATATATGTGGGGTAAGCAGGTATATGGAATGGTACTGGGAGACTGAGGCGCTTGGCTTTCAAATGGTGTTATCGTCTTAGGATCCGCTGAGCATCACTGCGAACAGTAACAAAACAGAGGGGTTCTAGCTATCATCTTCAAAGGAATGAAAGCCTGAAAAATTCTCCAGGTAATTTATTTGAAATTTCTGTTGTTTGATAAAACTTTTGTGAAATTTTGTGCTGTGTACTTGACTTGTTGAGGCTTATTTATTTAGGGTTGTAGAAACATAGTGGAAAAGATACATGTACAGGACATTTTATTAAGGTTACATATTGAAAAGAGGTGTATTTAAAACTTACAAAATTTTATTCTGGATATAAATTAGATTGTAAAGGGTAAACGAGTCTATAAATTTTGTTTTAATTTATGCAAGATGTAGAAGGCATATACAAACTAAACTATGTTATTATGAGCTCACGATACTCCAGTGTACAGTCAATTTAGGGTAATATGTGGGGTCCATCTACTCATATATTATTGAATTTGATTGAAAGTATTTAGAAAATCAAGGACTTTAAAACATACCATATTTTGAGTTTGAAAATTAGGGTATCAAACTGTTTTTTATACATGTGAATATAATTTATCTGTAATGGCCGTAAATAAAAGATTGTATGATTGTTGTATTATTTGGTAATTTTATTGAATGGTGCGCGAGTGTGAAAGAGGTATGGTAAATTTAGGTATCCAAGAAGAGGCACAGCAGAACTAGCCAGAGAAGCTGCAGAAGGTTTTTGAAGCAGAAATAGAATGGTAAGGAATTTTTTTGAAATTTTTGAATTTGCGAAAATTATATGTTGTCCCAGCTTCGTTCAAGAATTTTTCTGAGGTTCCACGGCAATCTTATGACGGACCGACGCTGGAACTCGATGTTTAAAGCTTAAATCCCGATTCCACGGAAATATATATATATATATATATATATATATATATATATATATATATAAGCGCAACGGAAGATAGAGATTAGGTATTAATCTAAAATTAAATTTTAGGTGAGGGTTAGGTATATTTAACGGAACAAATACATTTTTGGATAAGGTAGACTAGATAGTTTAGGAATATTGTTAAGGTTCATTTAAATCCACTCCAGTATAAGGTTTTAAATCTTTAATGTGCCAATTATTTGTTTTGAAGCCATCTGGATTTGTTAAATTGTAAACTAAATTTGACAATTTCTTGTTTACAGTACATAAAATATACTTAAGGGCGAGTTTTGTGGAAAAGGTATCTGCTGCACTAGATAACACTTTGTTTGTTCTCCAAACGGTTTCACCAATATTAAATGACATTTGTCTGCGACAAAGGTTATATTTATTAGACATTTTCACATAAGCATTAGTTGATGCTTTTTACCTACAGAACGATAGTACTGCGATTGAGATAACTTCACTATAAATATTATAGAACAATTCGTGTACAGATAATATATGACGATTGTTTTCAAAGTTAAACTTTGTTTCGATTATTTTCCACATCAATTGATTTCCCTATCTTTCTCCCTTGTTAATTTATTACTCGTTTGAATAAACTCCGTTTCAATCCTTAAATTTTTCAACATAATTAATAATAAACACACTTCCGAATAAACTCCTCAACTCAAACCCCTTTTTGCTTTTAAAACGAAAATTTATTCTATAAATTAAATAGTCTATGCCTTGTGTTAAATATCCCGTAATTTCCTGAATTCTTCTTTAAAATCCTGTTTATAATAATAAATACGCTTTCTACAAATTTTTATTTTGAACTCATTTATTTCGAAGCGACAAGTTTATGCCACAAGTAAATAATTATATCCTGTTGTTAGGTACTCGCTATCTTGGTATACCTTACGACCGCCGTATAATGGTTTTCTCTATTGTTCCTAGGTAACGACTTGTTGAAATAATGGTCGCAAACTATCCGATATAAGCCGGGTTTTTCAGTTACCGCGCTTCAATAAGATAGGATTTAAAGTTGGAATTTGTGTTGTTGGAACGATTGTTGAGTTTGTTCTGCAGGTTGTGCGTCGAAGTGTTTTCTACATTTTATTCGTCACCATATTTCAAAAACCGATGTCCGTGTTTCTGTTCGACAACTAGGGGGTATCTTGCGTGTATTCGCTTTTTCTAGCTAAAGGCCAAATAGGTTCTTTCTTTATGTAGAACAACTCCTTTTGTCCGTAGACCGCTGCTACAGTTATGGTAGCAGGGTAAATGTATCCTGGCGACCATGGCGTTGCTGTTCAGACTCGCCCCCGACGACTTGCGAGTTAAGTATCTAGACACCGACAGGTATGCAAACTGTTTTGTTTTGTGTGCGTCAATGGTATATTCCGTATCAACGTTTGGTGTAGTTACGTGACAAGAAACGTCACATTGTTGCTGCGATTCGATATAATCGCTCTACAGGTGCGGTGTACTATTTTTAAACATGCTTGTCATAAGAACGCACACGTTTATTCCTTTTACGGACTAATTTATTTTACAGAAATTATTAGGTGAAATTTTAAAAACGTTCGACAAAAACTCTCACACGTTAATTCGTTCCTATTAATTAGCTATTTTATAAGAAGTATTAGGTAAAATTTTAAAAACACTTGACAAAAGCTCTCACTGTTTTGATTTGCTATTGATTAATTTTATTTTGTGTAAATACGAGATGCGCACTTTGTATTTAGATTCCTAAATTGTCCGTATACTATAATTGTTTGCTGTAAAACAGTAACGCTTAATTTATTTTCTTTTTCTTGTTTGTACAGAATCCTTTATTTATTTTTATGTGTTAATAGATAATCGTGGGCGATGTACTTTATTTTTTTGGTTTTTTTGGTATGTAGGCGAATCCCCACTCTCCGCGGTTGGTAGTTAGCCTGGTATCTACTTTTCTTCCGGCAACGTCTAGGTATGTAGCAACTTTAATAAATTTTAATTTATTAAACGGTAATAGTTTACCTTGACTATTATAAAATATAGAAATTTTGAGATAGTGACTTTTGACGAAACCCTTTATGAATTCATACAGTTTACGAGCCGTCCACGAAAACAACGCTGGAAACAGTGTTTGTTGTTAACCCTCTATGAGATATATCATGTCACTTTACACCAGTTTTAACAAATTTGAAAATGTTACAATTTCAATTTTCTAATAGACGATTACGATTTAACTATAGTACGTTTAACAAACAGATTCAGAAATTAAAATAATATGGTGGGCTTTAGCTGTTCGATACAAACTGAACACAAGCTTAATTTACATCAAACAAATTTATACATTGCTGTAACTATAAATACGTGTGAAAAATTAATTGACATGTATAGGTTGTTAGTAACATAAACCTTTATTGAGTGGTTGTGTAAACCCAGCCAACCAATAGAAAATTTCTATTTAAATTTGGCGCTTATTTATGGGAGGAGCGCTTACTGAATCTGTTCGTTAAACACATTATTAATACGTATCTATAATTTGACAACGATTAACTACTTATTATAACTTGTGTGACATGGGGCATATTATTTCAACACCGATTCGAGTTTCTAGTATTCAAACGTGATTGCAGTGCTCGTCCAGCAATAGCAACTAACCGTTTTTTTATTCAAAGATATAGTGTATTCCTGATTTTGTAAGAGCAATTGAAGAGCGCTAATAAGTAAGAGGTGCAGTGTTTACTAGAAAATTCAGTACGTCAAAGTAAAACATCTATCGAGATATCGGTTATAAGTTGGGTCGCTAACATGTCAAAATATTTTTGCTTCGTTGGCTGAAACTTATATCACTCGATGCATTTTACTTAATGTGTTGGTGTTTTGTATTTATTATGGACCCTATACATTTATATACAGCAATGCAGTATTATTTGCTGCAAAAGACGTTAATGAAACACGACGAGCGCATTTTATTAAAGCCTGTAGCTTACCAATTTGATGGATTACAACCCAATCACCATAACCATAATCGAAAATTGGAACGTGCGCTTGATGGATACACAGTGTGACCCAAATTCGCTTCTCTGCAAGGGGATCTCGCTTGTTATAATAGATACGGCAAAGGCTAAATAGAGAAAATTTTAGAGAATTTAGTGATGAATTTATTTCCAGTTTAAGACTTAAGTTATTTTCATCAGTTTGAAAGATAACTGAGATAAACTGAAAAGGTGCATTTTGAGTTTCACCTGCACTTTCTAAACTATAAATTTGACAGCTGTCAAAGTGTGACATTATTACGACAATTTCTCACCACGCCCAAGTTCCGTTCCAACAGCACCCCAAAAGTACGTAAAATTGAGAGTTACTAAGCAAAAAATGATATTTAAAAATTTTTCTCTAATTTTATATCTAATCGGCGTTGACAATAATGTATAATGTCATTGTGCTTGCGCCATGTGTTTGTAAATCTCTCAAGTACATCTTTTAAAATTAGAAATTTGCATTTGAAAAATATTATAAATTTATTAAATAGAACAAAATGGACTTAAGCTAATAAAACGAACACAACAATGTTTATGAACTAGTGGGTAATAATAATAATTATGTCTAGAACTACTTAACTAATTATTGGTATAGGAATATGCAAAATGTCTACCGTTGATCAGTTGGCATTCATGACAACTTTTCAAAACTCTTTTTACAACCCTCAGGTCAGGTGATTTGACTAACCATGGAATTAAGCCATAAGATCATATAACCCTTCCTTCAAACTGTTCTCCTAAATAGCTTCTAACTTCAATTGTATTGTGTGCCGGGCAGCTATCCTGTTGAAACCAAATTTTATCAAATTCATCTTCTGTCACTACTGCTAGAAGACCGGGCAAAAGTTGATTTCTTAAAAGACTCAAATATCTTTTTCCGTTTAGATTATTATCATAAAGAAATAGACTTATGAGTCGATTCCATGATACAAAAACTGGTTAGTTTATTTTAAAAAAGTGAAATTACAGAATAGTTGTTCCTTATCGAAAGTAGAATGTTTACAGGGTTTTCAAAACAGATTTGCGCATTATTCTGTATTGCGGTTCCTGAAGAGTATTTGGGTGGTCTGTCAATTGGACCAGTGCCCTAATTTCATGGGCGATCTAACCCTGTTAAAATTTTTAAAATCGGTATACCTCTTACAAAGTTACACCCTCTTAAAGCCCGGTACCCCAAATTTTTGCGCATTGATCCAAGGCACGGTTTTCGGAGGGTGTTTTGGGGGTCTGTTAATTGGATCTAAACTCTAATTTTCCGGGCGATTTAACCCTGTTAGAATTTTTAAAATTAGACTATCCCTTACAAAGTTACACCCTGTTAAAGCCCCGTACCCCAAGTTTTTGCTCATTGCATTCATATCTAACCTAGGTAAGAGTCTTCTTCGACTATCCATATGTACCTTATCTAGAATTTCGCGGGTAATCTAAATCCGTCTAAATTTTTTAAATCAGAGCAACCCTCGGGAGAATTGCATCCTTATACCTATAACCTAGGTAAGAATTTTCTTCGACTATTCATATGCACCTTATCCAGAATTTCCCGAGCAATTTAAAACCGTCGAAATTTTTCAAATCGGATCACCCTTACAAAGTTACACCCTGTTAAAGACTCTCGGGTAATCTAAATCCGTTGAAATTTTTTAAATCGGACTACCTTTACAAAGTTACACCCTGTTAAAGCCCTGAACCTTTAAATTTTTTGTTTATTTAATTTTAGCTCGATATTTAAATCCTTTTTGGTTACCCGAGATATTTGCTTTAACCCGGAATTTTCTAGGATAATTTAAAACCGTCGGAATTGTTTAAATCAATCTGCCCATACAAAAGTTATACCCCCATGTTACCTGAAATCGTTTTACAGTATAACACAAGTTTAGTTTAGATTTTTCTGGGAAACCCAAATCTTTAGGAATTTTTCAAATCGATGCAATCCTCGGGAGCATTATACCCTTATACTTAATTTCAAACCTATTAAAATTTGTATAAAAGCATTGCGCGGATTCGAATTCTAGTACAAAGCACAGATGCAAAGTAAAATAATGAGGAATATGGTGGACATCGACTACGCGGGGGACGAGGTTATAAGAGTAAAATCAAGTCAAGAAACAAGCGAGAGGGAGCCTCCACATCCCGCCACATTCCTCCAGATCCCCCAACATCACCCCACAATCCTAAACTTTTTACTAGCAGAGTACATTGTTGCAACCCTTGTTTAACCTCATTAAGACCTTCTTACAAACATTCCTTGGTATACGTTTTTTTATAGTGCATTCACATCGTGTTAGCTTGATCGACTTCTTATCGGCATTAGAGGGAATTCTTATTCTCTCACTCACTGTTGCGTAGTTGCATATCCACCACTTTTGGGAATATATTATTGTTGTAGATTGTAAGTAACTCGGGTATAAATGATTCGAAAAATTCTTTACTAGGCAAATATACAATGTACAGCAGAACTCTTTTACGTGTGGTGTACGCCAAGGTTACGAAACCCGCATTCCTTAGTTCGTTTATGTTATCTGCCATTTTGATAAATACGTTTTTAGAATAACTTTTTAAAAAATATACGGATTTAGTACCATCCTTTTCCGCCAGGACGGCTGCATAACTAAATGAGTCTTTCTTACTAACCACAAATGCATACAGCTTGTAGAACCCGGAGGTATCTAATTCAGTGCGTCCACAAAAAATAATCTTATAATTCTTCCTTATTTTCTCTAATAAGATGTTCCTTGCTTAACACATCTTTGTATTGTTCGCGTATTGTCGCAATGTTTGCCATGTACTCCAACGTTCGCCTTTTTGCATCCATTTCTTCTAATTCCAGCTGCCTTTTTCTTCCCTTTACAGCGTATGGCGTGCATATTGAACAATTTCCTTTAGCATAAACGGATATAGTTTAATACCAATATTTACGCGTTGTCGTACAACCTCTGGGTGAATGTTACGCATATTTATCAACCCCAATCCCAAAATGACTATTTCTTTTGAAATTGTAGTATATGGTGTTGCCAATTGTGTAAAATATATACTACTTGCTTTAATGTAGCACTTGTGTAAGATTTTTATTTTATCTTGGCTGTCTTCTTCCTCCACTATCTCCAAATAATTTACAGGTAAATAGTTAAAACTAAAAGCCGAAAGCATATACTTTATTAATGTTTCTCCTTTTCTGCGATTTTTCGGACAACTTAATTTGCAAGACAGTCAATTTCTTTGTATAGCTATTCCCCAATACACGTACTGTAGTACACATTTTGGCAAGTAGTACCGAGTACATTGGCGCCTTTAGGAAGTATAACTTACTATCTTCCAATAAGGTTAAACAGTCTTTTAAGGGATTATACACCTGTTCCACACTGACATAGTTTCCAATTGTACAGTTGTATATTGTCGCGTTCAATCGCGTAATACCACGTTCTCTCGGTTTTCAATGATCCGAAAGGTTCTTTACTAGGCAAATATTCAACGTTTAGCGGAACCCCTTTGCGTGTGGTGTACGTCAAGGTCACGAAACCCGCATTCTATTGTTCGTCTATGTAACCTGCCATTTTGACAAATACGTTTTTAGAATAACCTTTTAAAAAGTATATGGTTTTAGTATCATTTTTTTCCGCAAGAACGCCTACATAACTAAATTAGACTTTCTTACTAACCACAAATGCATAGAGCTTGTAGAACCCGGAGGTATCTAAGTCAGTTCATGGGCACAAAAAATTATCTTATAATTCTTCCTTTTTTTCTCTAATATGCTTTGATCATTGCATCCATATCTAACTTAGGTAAGAGTTTTCTGCGGCTAACCATCTTAGTCTGATCTAGAATTTCCTGAGCAATCGAACCGTGGTATAATTAGAGATACATTTATTTTAAACAAAATTAAGTGTTTACATAGGTGAAAATTATGTATTCGCGTTATGACATAACACAACCTAAATATAATTCCTACTTTAAATATACAAAATACGGTACATGAAACTACATAAAAGAGAAACTTTCTTTAATTTATAAAGATGAAAGAAGAGAGAAATACTTAATGAAATATTTTAAAAACTGGAACATGACCAGTGGAAAACTGGCATGTTACACTGCCCCGGAACGAATTAAAAAAAAATATAAGACATTGGGGATTTTTTTTTAGAATGCACAAACGAAAATTACCATGATGTTATATATGAAGTATATGATAAAATTTAGTCAAAGGCGGAAAAATTTACTGACGAGTGGAGTGATAACTACGCGTATCAAATGTCCCTAAAGGAAACACTATTAGAAAAAGTCAATATCGGTAAAGTTAAAATCTGGAAGTCAAACCACTCGGGAGTTTTACATATACTAACATATTGAAAACCGTTGCCGCCATTTTGCTTTTTTTACTCGTAAAGCATTGTGAAATCTTCGAATAACCTCCCCAAAGTCTTCATACACATTTGTTTAATCGTCTCTTTAAACTGTACAGTCGACAAATAATAACTTCAGTGCGAGCAGCCCTTTTATATGAGCTAACTGTATCAGACACTTGAATAACAACGGGTACGGGTTCTTAAACTTGCCTTCTTTTGCAAGTTTTAACTGATTCAAAGTTAAAATAATACCCCTTATATACCAGCATTACAGGAATGCGCATGGGCAGGGGTGTGTATGCGAAGGCGTGCGCATGTCTATAGGTGCTCATGGGCAGGGGTGTGCTTAGGAAGAAAAAACGGTTTGTGTGTGTGTGTGGGTGTGCGTGTGTGCGCGTGTGTGTGTATTAGTTTTAATAAACAAAAATATATTTTTAGCATGTGTGGTGTACTTGTCAACTATGACAATTTCAAAAAGATTACTAAAAAATTCGCAAATAATTACCTCTATATATTTAACGCATTTTTCTAAAAAAACGTGGCTATAGTAAAACTAAACAAAGTAAAATGAACTACATTCTACTTGTATTATTCTGGTAAAATTTATCAATATGCTCTAGGCAAATATTAATTTGGTTTATCACAGTTGAACTATCACTCCTTACTAATGTGTTGTTGAAATCTATTTGCATAGCAACAAAAATAATGACTGTAAAATACAATCCATTTACAGAAGTTGTTAATAGATTCATACGCGATTAAATTGTATAGTTTGTATCTTCTGTTTTAATAAAGCTATATAAAAAAGACGTTCGCCGCCTGTCCGCCCAACCGCTAGGTCGGATGATTCCGACCTAGCTCGGAAGAATCCGACTTAGATCGGGTGAAAATTCGATCTAGATCCGATTAATCCAACTTAGGTCGCATTTAGTCCGAATGTTGGACACAAATCGGACATGTCGGACATATGGCGAACATGGCGGGCATATGTCGGATATATGTAGGATGTATACTGGAAATATGTCGGATGTATGTCGAATATAGTTTGGATGTATGTCGGATGTATGTCATACGGATGCGAGAGAAGAAAGAAGGACAACGTAGGGTGTAGGAAGGGAGTTTAGGATTTATATAATTTTATGGAAATAATCGACGACGTGGGGTTTATAAAACTGTTGGCAGATATTCAGATGGAATATATACTAAATTGTAAATTTTAAAGTAAAAATTTAACCACCTCATTTTGTAACACTATAATGTTGGTTAAAATTTGCGAACTTCCTGGCGCCGAGCAAACATCTGCAAGCAGAAGGATGTTTACCCTAAAAAAGAAATTTGTGGTGCATTTAATAGCTATCTACGAGAAATGTTCGACCGATTTGTTTCCGCTAGGCATGATGTTAAAGCTAAGCTTACGTTTTCTCTGGAAAGCACTAACAAGATGGGCCAGGGAGTAAAAGAAATTATCAGAAATGAAGACCTCGAAACATTAATAAAAACTCCAAAATCCTATATGTGCTCCGCACAAAGTGTAACTAGCAGATGTGAAGTTGGAAACATATTGGGAGAATTGTCAGATATATTAGACGGACTCAAAAAAGATTATTACTATCTTTTTGACATGGATGTAACCCAGGATTTTGCTGGCATTTTCAGCAAGATGGAGATGTGTAATTATTTAACTACAAACCATAACTTTTGCTACAAGGTCAAATACGTAGAAGACTGCAATATTATAGTTTACAACGATAAAACTGGAAGAATCGATTGTTTAACATGGCTAAAAACCAATGCAAGAATTAAGATATACAATAAATTTGTGTGTCAGATAATAAGTCCTGGTGTTAATAAACAATTTGAAAATCATATACAAGATTTTTTACGTTCTCCAGATACACGTTTAAGGGAAACATTCGCGTCTACTTTGGCCAAAGAACATGGTATTACGCGATTGGACGCGACAATATACAACTGTACAATTGGAAACTATGTTAGTGCGGAACAGGTGTATAATTCCTTAAAAGACCGTTTAACCTTATTGGAAGATAGTAAGTTATACTTCCTAAAGGCGCCAATGTACTCGGTACCACTTGCCAAAATGTGGAGTAAGCTATCGGACAAACTGCAAAATAGCTGCCGTTTAGTGTATAATTACCTACAACAGTACGTGTATTGGGGGCAATAGCAATACAAAAAAATTAACTGGCTTGTAAATTAATTTGTCCGAAAAATCAGAGGAAAGGGGAAAAATTAATAAAGTATGTGCTCTTTGTAGAACATTGTAAGGTCAGGTACTGGAGCCACCAGGATTAGGTTAGAAGGGAAAGAGGCGCAGGATGTTGAAACTGCGCTACCTAGTTTAAATTTGAAGTCAGTCGTTTATTGGTAGCCGATTAGTTCAGTTGGTATCTTAAATAAACCTTTAATGCCTATTTCTTTTATTAAAGAGCAACCTCCTTTTTTACATTTGGTGCCGAAACCCGGGAAATATTCCGACCGGATCAAAGAATTACAAATTGAGGTTTATCGCGGTCGTGGCTATTTATAATCGGTGATTACAATAAAGCCTCAACAATGGAACTAGCAAAACGGACGGTCTGTAGAATGCAGTTGACTAAGGCAGTTAACAATATTAACGTAATGTTACAAAACAAGGACTACAGTACCGAAAATATTTATAGGG
Organism: Platerodrilus igneus; assembly: GCA_036346225.1. Lineage (NCBI taxonomy): Eukaryota > Metazoa > Arthropoda > Insecta > Coleoptera > Lycidae > Platerodrilus > Platerodrilus igneus. Next base: position 2,050 of record JARFIW010000049.1, on the reverse strand, counting down.
CTTTATCAAAGTTAAAATTGGCTAGTGATAGCTTCAAAGAAATCGACAGACAAGTAGAACCTCTACTTAAGGAAAATATCGAAGAGGAGCTGCTAAAACAATATGAATACGAGAAGATTGCTGTTACTACAGAGTCGAAGTTGAGGTTTCGATTAAGTGTAAGGACGTAAGTACATTACCATCATTAGCATCTGTGAAGCTTCAGCCTTTGCAATTAGTTAAATTTGACGGTACCGCAAAAGGATGGCTTCCATTTTGGGAGCAATTTCGAAGTATGGTACATGACAATCCACAACTAACAAAGGGCGATCGATTTAATTATTTACGAATGTCTGTGACCGGTAAAGCAGCAGAAGCAATCGAGGGCTTTCCGCCATCAGGAGCATTTTATGAAGTAGCACTGAAGGTACTTAAAGATCAATTTGGGAATTCTGAACGGCTAATTGAGCAATATTTTGAAATCATCATGAAAATTGAAACGGTGAAATCGAAAACTGACGTGAACACTTTACGCTAGAATTACAATCGTATTACGTCGACTATGCGTGCACTTACAATTCTGGAAGTAGCGAGCACGCAGTATAACATGATTGTAAAGTCTAGTTTAATAAACTCGTTGCCTCATGAAATGCGATTGGGTTATTTTCGCCAAAACAATAGGAAAGTAGTAGACTATGGCGGCGCCGAAATAGATACGTCACAAGAAACTTCAATAAATTCCATGTCTGGGTCTGTTAAAAAAGAAGATGACGTAGACAAACAAGTGAAAGATTTGTTGCAGTTTGTTAAAAACAAAAAATTAAGTCTTTAGAACAAGCTCTAAAGCCGGATGCAGACAGAAACGATCAGATAACAAATGCAGGGACAAGAAATCCAGGTAGAGGAACGGCGTCTAGTTTATTGGGTACTTCTAATAGAACGACTGAAGTTTGTTTCTTTTGCAAGCAAGACCATAAAACAGAATTTTGTATGGCAGACATCGCTTTAGAAAAGAAACGTGAAGTTTTAAAATCCAAGGATATTTGTTACCGTTGTACGAAAGGGAACCATAGAGTCAAAGATTGTAAAAACAGGTTTTTAAAATGTAAAGGATGTAATGGAAAGCATGCAACGACTATGTGCGACCCAAATTATAAAGCAGGTAGAAGTAACCCAACAACGAATAACGAAAGGATTAACGCCGAGTTATCGAACAATAGTAGTGCAGTGAACCCATCAACTGTATCTAGTTTAATGACAAATATAAATCAAAGTGTATTATTACAAACGGCCTGTGTTTATGCATACGGTGACAAAGAAAGAAAGCTCATTAGATTGGTTATTGATGGTGGACGTCAACTTACCTTCATTAAGGAGACCGTTTCGCGAAATTTAAGTTTACCAGTCGTAGATAAGCACCACTTCAGCATTGCCGCGTTCAGAAATAATGCAACGGTTCCGCCAAAACTGTATATTCGAGTGATAATTACTTTAAAGGGCCAGCATACTGATGAGTTACTACCAATAGAAGCAGTTGAAATTCCAGAAATTTGTTCCGATTATTTAAATGTTCCTACAGAGACGCAATATAAATATTTACAGTTGGCAGATAGTAAACTTTACGATTCTGATCAGGAACTAACTATCAAAGAAATTAGCATGCCTATAGGAGCAGACAATTATTGGTCAGTGGTAACGGGAAATAATATACGTCTTACTCAACGTTTAGTAGCTGTAAATACTAAATTCGGGTACACGCTGCATGGTCCATTTCCTGTGGATACTACTAAGGTAGCAGTAAATTTGCATACGGCGTTTCAGGCTAGTTTTGTGGACATTGACGCGAAAGCAGTGCAGAAAATTTGGGATTTGGACACAATTGGTATAGGTAAAGAAAACGACGAAAAGAACGGCCTTTACGAAAATTTCGTGCAGAATTGCATTGTGAAAAATGGTAATCAGTATCAAGTTGCGGTGCCGTGGAAAAGCAAGGAAACAATCGTAGAGGATAATGATCTTATTAGTGCCCGAGTTCGTGCTAAAAAACTGAAATTTAAATTGAACAATACCG
>JARFIW010000048.1:0-118601 GCA_036346225.1 Platerodrilus igneus | reverse complement strand
ATATATATATATATATTATTTATACAGGGTGTTTCATTATCAATGGGACAATGGTTAACTGGAAATACTATGCATCAAATAATGGCCATTTAGCCAACTTTCATTATCCGAATTTTTTAATTTATTTTTTTATTTTAATTTTTTGAGCTGATTCTAAAAATTTTTGTGTTATCGACTTGAAATTGGCATCTTTATGTTTTTGGGTACAGGAAAAAGGATTTGATACTATTTTTGGTTTTGGTAATAGAGCACGATACTTACAACTTTTTTTATGATTAATTAGCCATTATTTTTTACCCTCTACATCTAGCCTACAACCGACTTCGCGATCTGTAAGAGCCACCCTTTTTACTTAAAAAAGTGTTCTTGTCTCTCTTTGATATTCCCATCTGTTTTCAAGAAAAAACCGTTTAATTAAATTATGTTTTAATCCTTATTAGTTGGATGTCACGCCGAAAATAATAATCCTTTAGGATGCTTATTTTACTAAAATATTTAAAAAATACCGCGTCATTGTGACTTTACCAATAGTGAGATGACAGATAAAGTGTGTGTTTTTGCGCAAACAAATTTCAATGACTGCGCTGCGGTTCGAAGGTTATATCCCCAAAGAAGACAAAAGAATCATAAACTATTTCGAAACTTGTACAATCGTTTAGGAGATAAGGGTTTATTTCATCCCAAAAGTGAAAATAACGCTACAAAAGCTATCTCGGTTGAGCAAGAAGATGAGGTTTTGGTTAGAGTGTACGAAGATCCAGGTACCCGTCGTCTAAGTGCGGCAATGGGCATAAGTTACTCGTTGTTTTGGAGAATTTTAATCAAAGAGAAACTTCTTCTATAGCACTTTACTTCAGTTCAGAATTTGTTGCCGCAAGATCCTCCAGCCAATAAGATTCTTTTTACTGTTGAGGCAACGTTTACTCGCCGTGGAGTTTTCAACTGACGAAATAATCATTTGTGGGATTCAGAAAACCCCCATGCCGTAAAAGAAAAACCTATTCGACACGGATTTAAGATCAATGTTTGGTGTGATATTATTTCAAATTTTTTTCTTGGACCTTTTCAACCGCCACTCTCTCTACATGACACACTTTATTTATATTTTCTTCAAGAAAATTTAAGAGATTTGTTTGAAAAAGTACCGCTTAATTTTAGTGCACATCCTACTAAAGGATTAAAACATGATTTGAATTAAACGGTTTTTTCTTGAAAACAGATTTGAATATCAAAGAGAGACAAGAACACGTTTTTTTATGTAAAAAGGATTGCTCTTTCAGATTTCGAATTCGGTTGTACGCTAGATCTAGAGGGTAAAAAGTTGTAGCTAATTAATCATAAAAAAGGTTGTAAGTAGTGTCCTGTAAGACCAAAGTCAAAAATAGTATTATATTCTGTTTCTTTGTACCCAAAAACATAAAGATGCCAATTTTCAAGTCGATAACCCAAAAATTTTCAGAATGATTTCAAAAAAATTGAAATAAAATTATAATCTTCAAAATTCTGTACTTCTTAAACCATCAGCATTCAGGTAAGAAAAGTTTGGTTCAGTTTGATGCATAGTATCTCCGGTTAACCGTTGTCCCATTGTTAATGAAACACCTTATGTGTCTTAAGTGTAAAAAGAATCCTCAATTATTTTTTTTCATTCGAGAAAACTTTAATTTTAACACCCCAAGCGCGAACTTGCAATTATTTGATTCGATAAAAAAGTATCATGTTTTGCATCATTCTGTACATGCAGAACTTCAATAATAACCTATATTTAATTATAAATGTGAAAAGCAGAAAATATTTTTCAAATTTAAATTAATATAACATTTCCTAGTATAGGCATTTTAAATATACAATTTCAAGGCTTAATTTGAGAATCAAATCTTTCCTGGAAAACACTTGAGTATTCGTTAGGGGAACAATAATTTAAAACTATTAGAAATAATTGGTTAGACCATATCGTTTTATGTTTAACAAGAAACGCGATAAAGAATACTGCAGGTGTACATAACCACGTGTTCCTATTAATATTTAGGAAAATAAAGCGACTTGGCATAGGTTGGAGAGAGACAATATCATTGAAACTTTGTCAGGCCAGAGTAAGGAAAGATGTGCATTCCACACCAGCTGTAAACAGAGTTACAAGGGGTGACGTTCGGGGCGTTACTTGGAAGCATAATCGAGCCTTCGTTGGGGGAACTACGTTTAAAACTGTAAGAAATAGTTGGTTGGACGTAACGTTTTATGTTTATGGTGAAACGCGATAAAGCAATACCGCAGACGTAGATAATCACGTGTTCCTATTAACATACAGCAACACGAAGCTACTTCACATAGGTGAGAGAGAGACAATATCATTAAAACTTTTGCCAGGCTAGAATAAGAAAGGACGTGTATTCGATCTGTAACGCTATAAACAGAGTGAAAAGAGGTCATTATCTAGTCTTTACTTGGAAAAATTATTGAGCATTCGTTAGTGAAAACAATCGTTTAAAGCGATAAGAAATAATTGGTTAGACGATAACATTTTATTTCTCGTCACCTTATATTTTCAAGCAGCACTAGCAGGCAGAGTAGATTTAATTTTAATTGTGGTAGGAAAATAATTTGGTTGTTACGTTCCCTTATATTTTATATTCAGAAATTTGTTTTCGCTAAATATACAAAGAGATACAACTTTTCAGGACGAGCGGTACCAGATGATTAAATATTTAGGTAAAAGAGGTTCCATAAATTTTTATGCCACTTCTTTAATTGAAAAAAGTGTTTCTGCAATGATACTGTGTATGTGACAACTCTCAAAGCATTACGCATTTATTAACATGCACTCGTCTAATCGTTCCAAAAAATATGTCAATTCAATGTTATTATCGATGAACAATTCATCATATGAATTCGCTCTCTGTGTAGATACAGGGGCGGACTGGGAGCATTTATGCTATCGGGAAATTAATAAATCAACCGGTTCGGTAAATTTTTTGTTTTTAAATAGAGCGTAATTACAAAATAAAGCACACGTAGTGTATTAAGCATACAAACAATATCGGTAACGTAGAAACATAAAACTAAATTTTTATCATACTTACACGAAATAAAGTGGATATACATAGGTAAATAATTGTAGCTAATCAAACTAAAAGCTACTTATGTTTCAGCCACTTGGTGAATAGAATCACAGTCGATACAATTTAAAACGTTTCTTTCACATGCCATTAACATAAATGATTCTACATTATTATTTGATAATGTACTCCTCAGTCAATTTTTGATAAATTTTAATTTAGAGAAAGATCATTCATACGAAACTTGGATAACTGAAATAGTCAATAAATATTGATATGCCAATGCCAACACACGGTCGATTCACTAAATAAATTAAATTTGTATAGTAACTGGTAACAGCAAATAGCACAATTTCTACAATTTTTACACGTTGTTAGTTTATCCTCACTTTTTGTCCGCCTTCTTCCTCAGATTCTTCAAACTCCCATGTTCTGTTCAGGTAATGAATATTCTTCAACACCTGAATTTTTTAACCTGTCCCATTTACTAGCAAAAATCAATAATCTATTCAGATAAATGATTTTAAGTAGCTCGCTCATCAAACTTAATCAATATTTTGCGTAATCATTGGAAAGCGTTTTAAGGAATTCCATTTTCAGTAATTTGTTTAAAGTTAACAGCTGAAAGAAAACTTAAATCCATATATATATATATATATATATATATATATATATATATATATATATATTGCTGTGTATCGTGAACTTAGTCTCTGGCACTCCCTAAAAACCATTCAAGCCCCAATGTTGGGCCGTCATAAGATTGCTGTGAATCGTGGACTTATGGGTTTGACATCACCAGTGTCAACACTGATTTTCAAAAAAGTAAAAGAAATTTATAAAAATATTCTTACCCGTTTATTCCGCTGCAACAATCTTCAGCAGCTTCTCTGGCTAGCTCGGCTGTGCCTCTTCTCGGATACCTAAATTTACAACTATTCTTCCTTCCCACTCGCACACCATTCAATAAAATCACCAAATAATACAACAATCATACAATCTTTATTTACCGCTATTTACAAACAAATTATTCACTGGTATACACAGTTTGGTACACTAATTACAACTCAATAAGTGAGATGTTTTAAAGTCCTTGTTTTAAATTATTATTTGCAAACACATTTAATACAATATGAGTAGATGGACCCCAAATAATACCCTATATTTATTGTACTCTGGAGTATGGTGAGCTCATAATAACCCAGTTTATTAATGTATGCCTTTTACCTTGCATAAAATTATTACAAAACTAATAAACCCATGTACCCTTAACAATCCAATTTAAATTCATAATGAAATTTAGTAAGTTTTACATACACCCTTTTTCAATACTTTCAATAACCCTAATAATTGTCAAGTACATGTATCTTTCCCGATACGTTATATAACCATAAATAACCCCAATGTTCACACACATACATCACCAAATAATTTCAAAAGTTTATCAGATTACAGAAAATTCAAATAAGTTACCTGGAGAATGCTTCAAGTCTCCATTCCTCCAATGATGCTCACCAGAACCTCTTGGCTTCGTGACTATGCGCTCTGATACTCCACATATTTATAGATGATAACCCCAATATGCACCAAGCGCCTTGCTTCCAAATTACCATTCCATGACAGCATACAAACTCACGTATATTATACTTCTGTTTATTGATTTACTAGCCTGGTATGGTATTAGTTGGACCTCAGTTAATTTAATTCACTCGACACTACTCACGTTAATAATTATAAGGCCTCAACTACTACGTTAAGTGCTAGTACTTCATTTACTGTATTACGAATAATTTTAATACTCACAAGAACTCTACTATAACGTCCCTCTATCGTTGTAAGTAGTTAAAAGCGATGAGAAAATAAAGACAGCCCTACTAATTCTCTTAAAGTATTTATATTGTCCAACCTGCCACCTCTAGGCCACACTTCACGCGAATAACTTATTTTAAAATAACACTTCTGCAAATTTTGATATAACTGACTGAAAGCTTCCAGAAATTCGCCTCGTGGACGCGCTATATAATCCAATAATCGCTTCCACCTGTCGCATGTTCGTCCGTTTGTAAAACTATTTGTTTCAACCAATGATACTGTTCTGTGTCGTCATAAAACTCTGCCTGTAATATTTTTATCTCTGTCTTATGCATATTTGATGTCGCGTTCCAAACTCCACTTGAGTTATAGAAAATCGATATAGCTGACCGCGTCTCTTCACTCCACGTGGATTGAGTACGAGCGTTTTGAATGTCAATGCTTTTATATCCGTCTCTATCTGTAGCATATTACTGATCGTGCATCCCACCTGCTCTTTAAGAAACTTTGTTAGCTTGTTTATTCGAAGCAACTGACGGTTGAAAACTATATTCTTTGAAGCCCGCTTTATTATGTTGATAACTTCGAAGAAGGTAACCTTTCAAACATGCAGGTGTTCTTAATTATAAACCGTTTAAAATAACCATTCTTTGGGGTCTCCCACCAAAGGCTGTCCTGTGGCTATACATCATGGTAGTAAGGCCGATGCTCTGTTATGGCGCTGTAGTCTGGTGGCGCAGGACCAGACTGGCCCATACAGTCCAAGACCTTACTCATATCCAAAGGGTGGCTTGTCTAAACATTACAGGTGCATTGCGTTCCACACCTACTGCAGCCTTAGAAGCCATCTTAGGCCTCCCTCCGCTGGACCTACATGTGGAGGAGGTGGCTTTGAGAGCGGCAATGAGGCTGCGGTTCAAAGGTCTATGGATCGATAAGGGAGGCGGTGGTAGACACCACAACATACTAAGAGAGGCGGTGCGGAACACACCTATCTTGGGAGGAGTGGTTGATTCGATCGCACCCATAATCATTTCCAGGAGGCGCTTTGGGGTTTGTCTAAACACTGAGGACGCCTCCTTAACGGAGATCTCCATCTACACAGATGGCTCCAAAACAAATGAAGGTACCGGGCAGGCATTTTCTCCGATGACCTAGACCTTCATGAAAGTGTTGCGCTGGGCAGGCTGGTAACTGTCTTCCAAGCGGAGGTCATAGCCATTATGCACGGCGCTAACGCCATACTGGAACGTGGAATCCAGAACAAAGCTATACGCATCTTGAGCGATAGTAGAGCAGCTCTTCTGAGCTTAAACAAGCAGAAGCTTCTCTCGGGGTGGTATACCAATGCCATCGTGTTCTCGAGCTCGTTTCTGATACAAACGCCCTTGAACTGGTTTGGATCAAAGGGCATTCAGGAGTACATGGTAACGAACAGGCAGATTCTTTGGCGAGGCAGGAGCGGCTCGGGGTTTTGTCGGCCCTGAGCCATCGGTTGTTATTGCGCCATCTGTGGTGTTCTCCATGATAAGACAAATAACCCACCGCCGTCACAAGGATAGGTGGGCTTGTACATCAAGCTGCCGGCAGGCAAAAATGTTTATAAGGTCTCCCATGACCAAAATAGAAAAATTTGTCATACGCTTGCCAAGACAGAAACTCCGGCTACTAGTAGGTATTCTGTCCGGGCATTGCACTTTAAGGAAGCACCTGCACAGGATGGGTCTGTCAGACAACCCCACCTGTCGCGGTTGTCAACAGGAGGATGAGACGGCGGAACACATTCTGTGCACCTGTCCGGTATTCGCCCGACTTCGAGGATCCATGCTGGGGGACTTTTGGCCCGAGAAGGCCGGAATTCGAGACACCCCCTGGTCCGACATCCTCAAATTCACCTGCAAGGTCGGGTGGTTGAGCAATGAAGGACCAACCTAGGGCAAGGAAGGCAGCACAATGGGCCCACCAGGAGGCCTAAGTGCGCGTGGCTTTAAGTCACCCTTCCCAAGTTAATCAATCAATCAATAACCATTCTTGGAGTTTATATTTCACCGTATCCGATACAACCGACGTCCTTGTTTGTTATTAAGAAACCTTTTGCCTTGGGATTATCGATTTTCTTTACCCTGGTGTGTTTTCCAATGCTATTACACGTTGAATTAAAATAAATTAAATTAAGTATACGTTTCTATTTGTTTTTAAAACTGGTTTTCTTTATGTACCTTTAACCTTTCAATCATAACTTATAAAACTACGTCAATACTTGTCCGTTTAAATTAAATAAATGAAATAAAGTTTGCGCGTAAATAATTTGTTTGTTTCTCTATACAGGGTGTTTGAAATTGCATTGCTTACCCCAAATTTAACCCTTTGAATCCATAACAATATATATATATATATATATATTGTTGTGGATTTAAATATGTTAATAGGTATAGACAATAAAATTTTATCAACCTTGTATATAGAAAAAGCAAATTATTTACGCGCCAAATTAATTTAATTCATATAGTGAAAACGGACAAGTATTAAGGTATCTTTATATTTAAATAATTGGGATGTTAGAATTAAATCAAGGAAGAAAGCTTTCAAGCATATAGAAGCTCAAGGATACGCATAATTAATCATAATTTCTTTTGATCTAAGGCAAATTTCTGCGTTTTAAAAGTCAAACGTTTATTTACACAGATACGGCTAAGAAGAAAATCGAGGAATTTTTATTTTCAAACGGTCGATAATTTCAAGTAACACCTGTTTGTTAAATGTTACGTTCAGAGAATATTGAAAGCACGTTAATATAGAATTCCATAGAAATTGCTTTCAACGGTCAATTTGTATAAACAGCTATAGCAACAAACATCTTCAGGAGGGAGTGGAATGAACAATCGGTAATATACAACAGATAGAGACAAATACAAAAGCGTTGGGATTTCTTGTTACTTCCATGGAGTTCTGAATACGGGTTCAAACTAACATAATAGTAAAACGTTTGGTTTTGTTAGTAAAGTTACATTTAACTTTGAAAGTATAAAACTGTAGTAGCGGACCTCAAGTTATTGAAGTGATGCACGAGTTAGTGCTTAGTTAAATAAAAGGTCCGGCTATTACGACAAAATTATTAAATGGATACATGGTATTTGGGGTAAGCTGAACTGGAAATCAAGTGTATATGCGTGAAACATCTAGTATGCAATGATACTGTGAGACGAAGCGAATATCTTGTGAAGAACAGGAGTGGTAGCGGAGATATCAGATGGTTGATATCTGTGAATCCGGCAATCAGCGCATTAGATGGAAACAATGACGAAGAGTTCTGGTAGCCATCTCCTGAGATAATGAAAAATAAAGGTGTCTCCAGGTAATAAATTTGAAATTTCTGTTTTTGTATAAACATTTGTGGACATTTTTGTGTTTGTGTGGTTGACTTTTTGGTGGCATATTTATTGTTTTAAGAACTTGTTTGGAAAGATACATGTACAGGACAATTTAATAATTTTGAGTATTGAAAAAGGGTTTATTTAGGATATATTAAAAATTTATTCAGGCTATAATGGTGTTGTAAAGGGTAAACGGGTCTGTAGATTTGTTTTCATTAATGCTAGGTTTAAAAAGCATATACAAACAAAACTGGGTTATAATGAGCTCACAATACACCAGTGTGAAGTCAAATTAGGGTTACATGTGGGGCCCATCTACTCATATCTACTCGAATGTGTTTAAAATCATTTTTAAAAATCAAGGACTTTAAAAATCTTCGATAAATTGAGCTGGTAATTATTGTACCAAACTGTTTGTACACTTGTGTAAATATATTTTATCTGTTATTATGTGTAAATAAAAGGTTGTATGATTGTCGTATTATTTTGGTAATTTCATTTGATGGTGTGTGAGTGTAAGAGAAGTATGTATGTAAAATTAGGTATTCAAGAAGAGGCCGATTGCTGAGCTAGCCAGGGAAACAGAGAAATTCAAAGGCATCCTAATACAAAAGGGTAAGAAATTTTTTTTTGAAGTTTTTTTGAAAAATTTTATGGCCCAGGTGGGGCACGAATTTTACTAAAAGGTTTCACGGCACATGTATGACGGCCAATTCGTGGGGCTCGAGTGTTTTAGTAGAGGTTCCACGGCAATATAAATATATATATATATATATATATATATATATATATATTGCTATGCTCTACCGGAATTATCGAGCCCCTACGTTGGGCTGTTATATTAATTATGCTATGTCCCTCTAATTTATTCTGTTTTACATCATTTGGGCGACCATATTATTATTACTATGTATAAACAAGATTGTAATTATCTCCCCCGACGTTGGGCCGTCTTATTAATATCGCTATAAATTCCCTCCAGAAACTTAACTGGATTTTATCTTGAACCAACCTTGTCTACCAATAACAAAATTTGATACGTTACCGCCTTCCTCGTTATCAATTTCCTATTCAACTTGTAGCTCCTCCTTGAACTATTTAAATTATCAAATTTTATCTTATGACCTCGACTAGCATTTATTTGGAATTATAAAATTCAGGTAATTCGATTTTGAATAATGAAACCAATATTATGTACAGCTTTTGTAAATTATTTGAAATACACTTTTCAATTAGTTAATGTTGTAAATTTCATTTATTAAACATCATATACTATTTACTCAAAATCCAAAGTCACCAAAAAACCTATTATCTTTGTAAAAAAAGAAGTGTGGAACGTTCTAAACCTCTTATCATATTACTCACTTTATACGTATGCAACTTCTTTTGTTGACTTTTTCACATTCATATTATATTAAGCAAACTCAATAAAAAATTAAAAAAATATAGAAAATTAAAATGTCTTATAGCTAAAATCTGACCTGGTCTATTTTTCTTCGCATCGACGCATCCATTTGAATAAAATTATCTTCCCCCAATTCAGGATTAATACATGCCCATTCTAAATATTGTCTATCCACACGCTTGAACCATTACATTTAAATTATCGCCATTACCCACTGGACTACCATTAACTTGTACTTATGCACCCCAATTTATTGTCGTTTCATTTCAGACTTATTACTTCTTATTCTCGTCAATTTCCCGAAATTTAGAATTGTATTATCATCATTTATTTTCCCTATTGCATTTATTCTCCACGTACTCAAAAATCGTAGTTTATTTTCTCCCCTTACTCGTAGATTGTAATCTGTTTCCCCGTACTTAGAATTTGAATTTTTCTCCCCGGCTTTAGAAGTTGTAGTTTGTTTCCCCGGACTTAGAAGCCTTATTATTTTTATGTTTTGGTTTAAAATAAATTCACCAAAATGTACTTACGTTTAATCGGCAATTATAGTTTTCATCTTGGTACTTATTTTATCTTTCACTTTTAAAATTTTTACGTATCACTTTATTTCATAGTGGCGCACTTCGGCCTTTGTTGAGTTGCAAACTGACTTCGTTATCACTGTACCTGCTAATATATTATTCAGTTCCCACTCCGTCAGTGGGTATGTCTACAAACTCGTCGCTCATATTTAACCAATCAAATAATTACATTCAAAGTAGTTTCTGATGTAATTTTCTGTGCTTCCCAATAATTGTAACCTGCTTGCAGCTGTCTTCGTTATCAGGCGGCTCCGTGGCGTAGTGGTATGTGTGACTACTACGCCCAAGGTCCCGGGTTCGAATCCCGACACGGTCCGCTTGAAAAATGTTAGGCGAGCATTTTTCACAAAAATACACCCTCGTTCGGATGAGAGGTAAAATGGAGGTCCCGTGTGTGAGTGTTGTTACGCACGTTAAAAATCCCTACCTTGCTTGGAACAACAAGGGTTCGGCAAAATTCCAAATTTTCCAGGTAAAAAAAACTCGCTTCCTGGCCAATGTAGTACCTTCGGGTGAAGCAGTGGAAAATCAAATGTAATGTCTTCGTTATCAAGGCGGCTCCGTGGCGTAGTGGTATGTGTGTGACTACTACGCCCAAGGTCCCGGGTTCGAATCCCGACACGGTCCACTTGAAAAATGTTAGGCGAGCATTTTTCACAAAAACACACCCTCGTTCGGATGAGAGGTAAAATGGAGGTCCCGTGTGTGAGTGTTGTCACGCACGTTAAAGATCCCTACCTTGCTTGGAACAGCAAGGGTTCGGCAAAATTCCAAATTTTCCAGGTAAAAAAAAAACTCGCTTCCTGACCAATGTAGTACCTTCGGGTGGAGCATTGGAAAATCACATGTAATGTCTTCGTTATCAGCAAGTGAGCATTTTTCACAAAAATTACGCCCTCGTTCGGATGAGAGGTTAAATGGAGGTCCCGTGTGTGTGTTGTCACGCACGTTAAAGATCCCTACCTTGCCTGGAACGGCAAGGGTTCGGCAAAATTCTAAATTTCCAGGCAACAAAAAACTCGCCTCCTGGCCAATGTAGTACCTACAGGTGGAGCATTGGAAATGTAAATGAACTGTCTTCGTTAGCAACATGCGGTGTTTTGATAAATCGAATTGTTTTTCCATAAACAACTGATACAATTCGACTTTTAAATTTCATATCTGCCTGTTGTTCACGCAATATTTAATCTTCTTTCTTATCAAAAATGGTTAACCATTTTGTACGCATTTACCTATGCTACCTGAAGCTCTATTTCTATCTCCGTATTAATCTGATTGTTTGGAACTCTTTTGAATGCGTGTCTGATTGCACTTTATTATGTTTACATATAAATATACGCGTGCTTCCACTGAAAAATATCATTGCTTGCCTTACCTAAATTAACTAAAACTTTATCTACAGGGTATTAAATATTTACTATTTACCTAATGAATGTCTTCCTTGTTTCTACGCTAACTATGCGTCTTCCTATGTTTATTTGCGTCGCTTAAAACTATTTATACTTTATATACAGCGTGTTGACTGCTTACTATTTACAAACTATCTATATTTCTCAATTCTTTACCAAATAAATGCAGTTTTCTGCTGCCTATGGTAATTTCTCATTTCTAAATGACCTTTACTATAAAGTACACCCTTAAACAACCCCTTATCACAGCAAATATATATATATATATATATATATATATATATATATATATATATACAGGGTGTCCACGTCCTCCGTGAAAGTTCTATAACTTTTATGTTATTTGATTTGATACCATATTCTAAAAGCTCCTTTAATGCTTATCAAAATTATGTAGAGGTACTATAGGTCTACAATGGACGGTTTGCCTTTTACGAGTCATTTTATGTCAAAATCATGTCAACTTTGAAAAATTGCAGAAGTTTTCTTATTGAACTTGGAGAGTTGATTCTTTCACGACATAATTTTTCATATCCTGTTGTATTATTATCGATAGCGCGATGTGCTTGTTTTTTCCTTTTATTGTACAAGGTGAAGCAAAACGCAAAATAAACAAAAAGTCAATTTTTTTAAACAGCACCCGCCATATTGGATTTTGCCATTGAATAGCGTTTTTGTGGAGCTTTCTATTGACATATAATGTTTTATAGGTTACATGAAAAAAAATTCTGAAAAATTGAGAAAACATGTTTTTTATGCAGTTTTGGGACTAGAGAAAACTAAGTAGGCTACTAGCATCAAATCTGACATATCTTGTCAGTATTAATTATCTTAAAAATTTTCCGTTTAATTTGTTGATGTCACAATGAATTTCACACGTCAAGAATTAATTAATATGATATACTGTATTGGAGAAGCTGATCGAAACCCTTTATTGGCAATAAAATTGATTACCTTTTGCATTAGTATGCGACGCCACAATAATAGTATATGTGTTGAACAAGAAAACGCAGCGCGCGTCACGAATAAGTGGAATCAGATAACAAGATAATAAAGCTCTACAAATTTGAACGCTAATGAGAATTTCCAAGAAATTAAGTAAGATAGGCGTTTATTATTTAGAATGAAACTGGGCTAATTCTATAACATTCTGAATACATATAAAATCGCGTACATAAGAAAGCGTTTATTAAAAACGGGGATTCGTTCATTAGATTCATTCAGTCGATTCATTTGATTCTTAAATGCGATCGCAAAATGTTATTTTAAGTCGCGATCTGTTGCTTTGCGAAGATAATATTTGAAATATGCAGTAAGTATACCTTAATTTAATAATTATTACGTTGGTACAATAAATATGAAGTGATGTTTTAAATGCAAATGACATTAAAAAATGGAATTTATTAATTACAATCAAGAGGGAAAATTCTTCAATATAATACTATTTTAAAGATTTTATTAAAAGGAAGATTTAACCAAAAATGTACTAGCATCAAATCTGACATATCTTGGTTACCAATAATACCTCATCATGCATTAAGGGACCATTGATGTCAATGATCAACAGTTCTTAACCAATGTGGATGTTCGGTTGCATAGTATTGCATATTATGCCTATTGACTGATTCGTTGCTTTTGAACGATGCCTCGTCAGTGAACAAAATGTTCGAAATGTAATAATTTTCGGCAAACACACCGCTCATTCTACTTGAAAATTGTATGCGATTCTCAAAATCATCTCCATATAGTTCTTGATGAAGCTCGATGTGATAAGGGTGGAATGGATGTTTCAATATTATATTGTTTACCCTGATTTTTGAAATATCAGTTACTAGAGCGATTTCTCTGGTGCTCAGATTCCGATTTTCTTCTATTATCAGCAAAAATTCTAATTCGGATTCGTCGTCAATTCGTTTTGCTATTATTTCACACTTAGAATATGCAACGTTTCCAGTAGCTTCAAATCTGTCTCGCAGCTTTTCAAAGGTTACAGTTCGTGGCGTTCTCAAGTTTGAATATTTTTGATGATAAATTCAACTTGCCAATAAAGGGTATCGATCAGCTTCTCCAATACAGTATATCATATTAATTAATTCTTAACGTGTGAAATTCATTGTGACATCAACAAATTAAACGGAAAATTTTTAAGAACATTAATATTGACAAGATATGTCAGATTTGATGCTAGTAGCCTACTTAGTTTTTGCTAGTCCCAAAACTACATAAAAAACATGTTTTTTCAATTTTTCAGAATTTTTTTTCATGTAACCTATAAAACATTATATGTCAATAGAAAGCTCCACAAAAACGTTATTCAATGGCAAAATCCAATATGGCGGGTGCCATTTAAAAAAATTGACTTTTTGTTCATTTTGCGTTTTGCTTTACCTTGTACAATAAAAGGAAAAAACAAGCACATCGCGCTATCGATAATAATACAACAGGATATGGAAAATTATTTTGTGAAAGAATCAACTCTCCAAGTTCAATAAGAAAACTTCTGCAATTTTTCAAAGTTGACATGATTTTGACATAAAATGACTCATAAAAAGCAAACCGTCCATTGTAGACCTATAGTACCTCTATATAATTTTGATGAGCATCAAAAGAGCTTTTAGAATATGGTATCAAATCTAGGGTATTTCATTTAAAAAAACATAACTTTGGGTTGGAAACCATATTGGAACACCCTGTATATAAGTGAAAATATTTTTAAATTGTGCAGCTTAGTCGTGGCTATCGTTTAAAAAAAACCGGAAGTTGATATCTTGAATAACATAAAAGTTATGAAACTTTCACGGAGGACGTGGACACCCTATATATATATATATATATATATATATAATATATATATATATATATATATATATATATATATATATATATATATATATATATATAGTTGACCGTTCTTTTCAAATCTAGCTAACGTACTTTGAATTATTTTACCCAAAATCACGTTATAAACAGTTATTGTAAAATTGTCTTTTGCGTTAGTAATCGGGGCATGTCTTGTTGTCTCTGAAGCCATTCTTTTATTAAAACGAATTCTTTTAATTGGAAACGCATCTTCAATTTCTATGTCATGTATATCTCTTTGTTGCAACTCATTAGAAACCTGCTTTATAAAGGACTTCGAAGCCGTTGCTATGGCACCACCATCTCTTTGTATATTTCTTAATTGTTTTAAAACTTCTAGCACCAATTGATGACATTTAAGTAGATCTAGTTTCCTTGTTTATAAATAATTTGATAATGATGTAGTGAGACTAAAAATTTTTAAGTAAATTTGTGCCACCAATATTGTTTCGTATTTTAAGAGAGAATCCCTAAAATTTTGTGCTTTGGCCCGAACTTCAAAATTCATTTCCTTTTTATTTATAATTGTGGTAAGTACAACAACTATATCAACAAATAGGGAATCGGAATTACTGTACTTTTCAAATGAACCAAATATTCTTAGTAAAGCCACTTCCTTAGCCCACCATCTTGTTTTGCTTATAGTTTGTAATTTTTTCCTTTTTTGGATATCAAACCAAATATTCGTCCGTTTATAAAATTCTTTAAAAATACAGCTAACGCATACAATAAGGAAAAATGACGCAGCTGCAATTGCATCCTTTATAGAGTCGCAAAGTACTAAATTGAGAATATGGCTGTAACACCATACTTGAATTTGTTGAGGTAAAATACCACTTAATCAAGCAGAAAAACCGTTAAACTGGCCCGACATATTCGTCGCACCATCAGTAGCGTTTGCTATACACTGCTGAATATTTAAATTATTTACAAGTAATACATTTATTAAAATCTCTAAGAAACCTCTCACCAGTAGAACTTTCGCAGCTTATTACAGCAATTAGTTTTTCATTGATTTTTCTTTCAAAAACATATCTTATAACAATACTTAATTGATCTTTTACTGAAACATCCTGGATTGTATCAATTTGTACTGAATTATACACCTGCGTTTTGAATTTGGTTGGAAATTTCCTCTTTTAATCAATGACGCAATAGACTGTATTACTACAACTACCGTATTTTTTGATAGCAAAGTTAATAAACTTCCTCGTCCTTTTCTACTTACACCAGACTGTTGTTCATAAGCAATCTTGCATTTATTTATTATAATATTTAAATGTTCTTTTAAAACAACGTCATACTTGCTTATTAACAAAACAGTTTCTAAAAAATTGCCATGGTCAAGTGTGGGATCATCTAATGTGTATGCAGCCTCAAATTTAGTGCCCCTGAAACTTAAAATCACGTTTTACTATAAGTTTTACTATTTCTACAACTCTTTCTAGAATTTGTCGCTTCATTTAACTTGGTCTTTTTTCATAGTCTTTTGGCTTGATAACAACAGAGTGTTAATATTTTTTTCGTGCAAGTGTAAAAAATAAGTTTCTGTACAATGACTATACATTTTCCTATCTTTGTGTTCTTTAATTATTTGATGATTACGTTTCCAAATGTTCATTCCTTCGATAAATGAATTACTTTCGTTTGTTTTTGCAAACGCTAGGCAAACAGCAATACACCTTATTATTTAATTCACTATAACTAAGCAAGCCAACAACAGCTTTAGCCCTATTCTATGATATATTTCTTTGGAAAAGGATAAATTACTGAATGAGGAAAGTTGCTTAGGATACAATTTGAAAATAGAGACATATCGGACATATAAGGCGTAACAAATACGCCTAACGAAGAATCAGTGGCAGCTTTATCCCCCATTTGAGTCTTTTTCTGCTACCATATTTGTTGACGAAATTAGACGTTTAACTGCTACTGTATTTTAAACTTCTAATGCTAGTTTTTGTTCGGGCTTTGGGAGTTGCCTTTTTTGAAAACCAGTTCCAAAACTTTTCAACATATTTATTTTTAAACAGACATTAATTATGGAATTTTACAAAACTTGATTTAAATTACTCTAAGTTAGAAAATAACTATTAAATGTACTATTGTGAGTAGCCTAAGCAACTGCAATGTTAAAGCGAAATACTTTAACTGACTGCCGGGTCTTGGAGCTCCCGGGCTTTTTTGAATTTCCCTACCCCCTCACATGGCTGTGGGAACTTGCAGACTTCATGTCTGCTTATTCTTAATACTATTCATAAATACAATGTTGTAATCTTAATTTCTAAGTAATCAGGTATCTTGAGCGTCTGTGATCTGACATCTGCAGTGTCATTATCGTCTGCGATACAAAGTATTGCATCCGTTCTCATGAACTGTTAATAAACTTTATAAATGGCCTTGTGTTACTTTGTTGCACTTCAAGTAACATTTTCTTAACACTTTCTAATAATTCTTAATTGTTTCTATTTCTTTATACATATATCAATTGGGGGATACATAACTCTTCCCGACGTACATGAAAAATTAAGGGTTTTCCTTTTCTTAATTTTTAATTTAAAATTCATTATTTAATTTCATTGCTTAAAGTCATAGTTTCTAATGGTATTTTTGTTTCTTTGTTTACCTTTGTTGCCTTAAATCTAAAACTGCTTTCTTTATTTTTATATCTAGTATACATTTTGTAAATTACATAAATGATCAATGAAATAGTCAAAATGATTAATACAATTGTCCAAACACTAATGTTGTCGTAGTGCACTTTAGGCGTTTTTAATTCACTCAAATGTCCTTTGTAGTTTTCCATTAGTTTCATGGCGTGGTTGAAGTCGTCTAATTCTAGATGTTCCAGTTGCATGGGTTTTTGAATTATTTCTTCGTCTTCGACTGGCGTTGTCTTGATTTGTAATTCTGATAAGTTTGCTAGTTTCTTGGTTGCTACGGGATCTTGATAAATTCTGATTATTTCATTTTTCAGTTTTAAATAACAATCTTCTTTGAGGGTGATTAATTTACTTCCGGTTAGTGCTAAGTTGTTTTCGTCTTGATTGATTTAATACTGCTAAATGTTCCAACGTGGTTAGAAAGAATAAGATACGGTAACAACTTCTTGAGCAATAAACAAAGAGGCCTACCGTATTATGTTCAACAGCACACATTTGCGATTCCTTACGGTTGTCAATCATGAACTCTTTACCGTATATACAGGGTGCCCACAATCTATCTCCGTATATGTGTAACTTTTTTTTGGAAGAAGGTACAATGTTGGTTAAATCAGTAAACAGAAGTATACGAGTAATATAAAGCTTTTTTTAAAACCCACCTAGATGCTCAACTTTTTTAGATATTTGAAAAAAACCGAATTGATTATTTTTCAACCATTAATAACTTTTTAACGGTTCAAACTATAGAGAAAATAAAAACTGCGTGTAATGTAAATTTTTACATAGAATACAATAGTGTATACGATATTTTTAATAGGAAAGGGATTTTCAAGTTGCAAACATAGCCTCACTTTTTAAGATGTAATCCATAGTTTAATATAAGTCACAAGGGAAGGTAATTTTTTCTGATTACTCCTATGTAATACTTGATACACTTATTTTCAGTAGTTTTTCATAATAAAAAAAAAACGATTTATTTATTTGCAGACATCAAGGAGCCAACCCATGGATACATTTTAAATAAACAAGATGCGTCAAAATCAATAACGGAAATACATGTTTGTTGTAGCTAGGAATACCAGTAACTGGCACCAAAGTATAAAATAAATGGATAACCAAATGTATTATAAACAAAGAAGAAATTAAATACACAAAAATATACTATCGATACCATACAAACTTAACCAAGGAAACTCAAATTAATCAATGCGAATCTGCCCACTGCTAAATTGACATATGCTTAAAATGACTTTCATTAGCTCACAAACACATCTTGCACCTTTTAACTAGATTTTGCTGTACGGTATCTAAAATTTGTGGTCTTATACTTGTTATAGGTGCAGTATAGTAGAAACCAGGAAGGAAGACATTACGCCATAGGTGTCTGACTAAATTTACAACATACCTTTAAGGTTCTTTAAACGTTCTGCAATGCACTTGATAAAGATAGCAATACGATTTGTGCGTATTTTAAGTAAAGACATACGCCAACACATTCATCCGAGAAAACAACAGAGAAGTTAATGTGTCCCCATGTTTTAGACCTTAATGTTTAACAGGCTAATGGGCATGATTTTATTAGGGCAGGAAATCTAATCTGTCAAATTCAATTTGTTTTACATAACCGCATCCGTCTGCTTTGCCAGCGTTTATAGTTACTTATTTTTTATTGTTAGTTTGTTGAAATTAGCTATTGTAATAAAGAAATTACCGATTACATACTTAACACTGGCGGACCTTTTAAGAAAGTACTACACCTAATACCAAATGAAGAAGTTGGTCAACGGAAACTAATACGTTTCCAGCTAAAAAGTAATGATTAATTTCGTCTGGCATTGGAAAAGTAATTCGAGTATAGTAAACGAAAATTAATATAAATTGTTGGTTGTTTTGTTAAGTGAAAAGCCAATGACCGGTTTAGCTGTTAACGCAGCTCGTCAGACTAGCGCATTTATTTCTACGAAACAACCAACCATGTTCTTGAATTATACACAGCTCATGGTGTATTAATTAGTGTAAAATGTTTCTCATGCGCCCTCTATACTCGAATGTATACAACTAACTGTCCGTGACTTTTCAACTCTCCGACACGATAGTATAGATGACATTGCCAGACAAGTGTTAAGTAGGTAATCGGTCATTTGTTTATTTACATCTTGTCCTTTGACTAGTTATTAAAATTTTATCTGGCAGTGCCATCTATACTATCTTGTCGGAGACTTGAAAAGTCACCAATAGTTAGTTGTTTATATTCGAATATAGAGGGTGCATGAGAAACATTTTACGCTTATTAATACACCATGAGTTGTGTATAATTGAAGAACCTGGTGTGTCGTTTCGCAGAGAGATATGCGCCAGTCTGACGAGCAACAACAACAGCGTAACCGGTCATTGGTTTCTCTTTGCAAAACAACCAACGATTTATATTAATTTTCGTTCACTATACTAGAATTACTTCCCAATGTCAGACAAAATTATTCATTACCTTTTAGCTGGAAACGTTTTAGTTTCCGTTGATTAACTTCCTCATTTAGCATTGGATGTAGTACTTTCTTAGAAGGTCCACCAGTGTTAAGTAGGTAATCGGTCATTTGTTTATTTTCATTTTGTCTTTTAACTATTTATTAAAATTTTGTTTGGCAATGCCATCTATACTATCTTGTCGGAGACTTGAAAAGTCACCGATAGTTAGCGGTTTACATTCGAGTATAGAGGGCGCATGAGAAACATTTTACACTTATTAATACACCATGAATTGTGTATAATTCAAAAACCTGGTTAGTTGTTTTGCAGACAGAAATGAGTCAGTCTGACGAGCTGCAACAACAGCGAAACCGGTCACTGGCTTTTTTCTCTTTGCAAAATAACCAACCATTTACACTAATTTTCGTTCACTATACTCGAATTACTTTCCCAATGCCAGAAAAAATTATTCATTACTAGCTAGTATTAATTCCGGCAGTTCTTATTAGAATGTATAGTGGTGTCATGTCGGCAAAAGGAAAAACCATTGGGTTCACAAGTCCAACCCTTGGTTGTAAATTTGTTAGAATGCTTCCAACAAGAACGGAATAATGGTGCACCTTTAATTTGTTTAAGTGTAGTACACGAGGGATTAGTCATTGGCTGTATTCATTATACACGCTTGCTGTAATCACTTGTAATCACCTGTAATTGCCTGTAATCACTTGTAATCATACGTAATCACCTGTACACATATAATCAATTGTAATCTTATGTAATCACCTGTAATCACAAGTAAGCACCCGTAAATACTAGTATTTTCGTACCGGCTACGTATGTTAGAGCCGCCATATTATTTTTAGCACAAAAAGTGGTACTATGGTTGATGAGCAGCCATCCGTGTGAGCAAATTTTTCGATCTACAAGAAGTATGACATTAGTTTTTCTACTATCGTAAACTTCAGTTTAAAGGACATAATGTCAAGGATTAAAAATATACAGATATTGCAAAATATTACCACTGACCTAAAACATCAGTATACATTTCCTAGGGAGGTAAACATCTATTTGGGTGCTGGTGCATCTTCCGAGCAACCTGAAATCATACAGGTGAATGAAATTGAGGAAGATATAGAAATTAACTCTGACGTTGATGAAGAAAGTAACTTTCCTTCTGAAGTAAAATGTTCATCATCAAAAAAAAACATTGAAAGCAGAAAAGAAAAGTTTACTCAAGACAAAATTGGCGAAGTCGACATTGACATCTTACTGAAGGATTATTCTCACTTAAACAAATAGACGGGAACATTCAATTATCGCCATTTGTCAAAATCGCATCCAACAGTACGTAAACATAGTTAAGAAATCAACCCTTTGCTGGCTTTTTAATGAAAACAAGAAACAACTTAGTTCGACAGGAGTATTAGAGTACAACAGGGAAGTCAGAATAATGTGAAAGAAAAGCCAAGTAAACTTGAAGTTCTTGTGGAAAAATACTACGCTATATATTATGATGAGGGCTGGTACATAGGAAGAATTGTTGAAAAACCATCTGGTACAGATGATAAAATCACTTTTTTGAAGCAGAATATGGAACACGTTCAGTAGCCGGCGAAGAGAGAAGTGTGCATTGTAAATATAACATTTATATTCTACGGTTCTTTAAAAATGACTGGTGTCTCTTCTTCATATAAGCATACATGATAAAAAAATATTGAATCAATATTCAAGAAGATGCGAAAAGCTTAAAATTTAAATTTTTATAAAATTGAAATTACATTATTGTAACTCCAAGTTAATTGCATTAGAGTGCATACAGATTGTTTGATATAAATGCCCCGCTGTATAGCGGGTTTATTTGTAGTCGGAACGGTTATAAACTATATATATATATATATATATATATATATATATATATACATATACCTCGACTAGCATTTATTTGGAATTATAAAATTCAGTTAATTCGATTCTATATAATGAAACAAATATTATGTACAGTTTTTGTAAATTATTTAAAATACACTTTTCAATTAATTAATGTTTTAAATCTCATTTATCAAAAATCATATACGTTTTAATCAAACCCAAAGTCACCAAAAAAACCTATTATTTTTATAAAAAAAGAAATGTGGAACGTTCAAAACCTCTTATCATATCACGCACTTTATACGTATGCAAGTCCTCTTTTTGTTCACTTTTTCACATTCATTTATATTAAGCAAATTCAATATTCAAATAAAAAAATAGAAAAAATGTCATAACTAAAAATCTGACCTGGTCTATTTTCTTCGCATTGACGCATCCATAATCAGCTAGTATTTCCCATGCATTAAGCCATCCATTTGAATAAGATTTATTTTCCCCCAATTCAGGATTATTACATGCCCATTCGAAATATTGTCTATCCACACGCTTGAACCATTGCATTTAAATTATTGCCATCACCCTCTGGACTACCATTATTAACTTATACTTATGCACCCCAATTTATTGTCATCTCATTCAGACTTATTACTTCTTATCAATTTCCCCAAACTTAGAATTGGATTATCATCCTCCCCAAACTCGAATTTGAATTATTATTCTCCCAGGACGCGGAACTTGGAATTCTTATTATTTATTTTTCCCTGACTCGGAATTGCATTATTCTCCCCGGACTCGGAAATCGTAGTTTATTTTCCCCGAACTTAGAACTTGGAATTCTCATCATTTATTTTCCCCTGACTCGGAATTGCATTATTCTCCCCGGACTCAGAAATCGTAGTTTATTTTCCCTGGACTTAGAACTTGGAATTCTCATCATTTATTTTCCCCTGACTCGGAAGTGCATTCTTCTCCCTAGACTCAGAAGCCCTATTATTATTGTGCTTTAGTTTAAATAAATTCCCTAAAATCTACTTACGTTTAATCGGCAATCGTAATTTTAATCTTCGCACTTATACAATTTTTCACTTTAAATTATTACGTATCTCACTTTGTCTCAGAGTGGCGCACCTCAGCCTTTGTTGAGTTAAAAACTCAGTTCGTTATCACTGTGCCTGTTAATATATCATTGACCTTCTACTCCGTCAGTGGGTATGGTCTACAAACTCGTCGCTCATTTTAACCAATCAAATCTTTGCATTTAAAGTAGTTTCTGATGTAATTTTCTATGCTTTCAAATAATTGTGGCCTGCTCGCAGGTGCTTCGTTATCAAACATGCGGTGTTTTGATGAATCTAATTGCTTTTCCATGTTGTACATAAACAACTTGTAACGTATTTTTTTTCTAGTTACACTTCGTTCTTTAAAATAAAAATAAAACAGCTATAATTTAAAATATTTAATTTATAAATTTCCGTTCAGTAAAAATTAATACATAGAATTAATGATAACATATAGATTCCTATACCTTTATGGTCTAAGGTTCGTTACTAAGCTTTGTCGAGTTGTCAATTTGTTCACTTCATTATCAGCGTTCGAACGGGTAAGCTGCTCTACAAGATAGTGGAGTCAAGATGGTCGTGTGTAGGCACGTGGCCTCTAACAGAGTAAGAAAAAAGAATAGATAATTGATTGAGATGGAAGCCCCTTTACATCATTAATACAGTTGGTATAAATTAATTAAATGAATTTTCTAATATTTTTTCTCTTAGTGCAATATCTTAATAGACTATCTTAAGGCAGTATCATAAATGGCTACATCTTATATATTATCTTCATGCAGTATCATGGAAGGCAATTTCATATAGGTTCTAAATTTTGTAGGAGTATTAAATTCAATCAAGCAGAAGTTAGTTTCGTCAAATAATAGTTGTATCCAGAAGAATTTTGATAATCAATGGTTAAGGCAATTTCCATACAGCTGAGGTCAAGGTCCTAATTCTTTTGTTCAGCGCAATATCATAACACGTGAGTGTATTTAGAATTTAATCACTTTGAATATTAATTCAGTTGCAATAAGAAAGTAGAACATTAAAAATTTCGTTACGTAAAAAGCTTTTAAAGAAACAGCAAATTAAATAACAAATCTATTGTTTGTCAGAATGTTGCACGTGCACACAAAGTGTACATTTAAAAAGTTGTGAATGACATTTTATGTCAGATATATAAAAAAACATAGATTCAGTTGTCCTATTTAAACCTCACATGTCGTCTTACGTTAATTTAAAGTATGTTTGAATATTTTGAGGTCATGAACTTTCATTTTTCATCGACATGTGGAATTCGAGTATTAACTGTTAAATAAATGTAAGTTAGAGTAACTATATAATATTTCAACAACGCTTTGATAATTAAATTTTACTGTGAAGGTCGAGGAAATACTTCATTGGCTTAAAGAAAATTATGTATTATGAATAACTTAGAAAATTTCAAGTCAGCATATTTAAATTTTGTAGAAAGATCCATTCAGAGATCTTTAGATTATTAAATGCAATTCTTTACTAGTATATTTCTGTTCCATAAAAATTATTAAGAGAAAATTTTATAAAGATACGAATTTAAAGATTATAATTACATGAATCCAGAAATTTATCCAAATAGAATCTATTTTGTTTTTGAATGACTTTTTATTATTTAGAAATCAAGTAAAAAAAATTACAAGTCATCCCCGATTAGAAATTGTGTGTAATGAAAACAAATTCCCTGGGTGTAAATTTTAGAAACCTAAATTCTATTATTTTATTTCTGGCAAATATTTTTGAAGACACAAATGGTGTCCATGTTGTACCTTTGTTTGTTCACAGGTCAAGCCGAGACATCTGTATGGCATCTGGTGTTTGAGGTCTTGGTAAGTGTGTTTAAAAGAGTGAAATTCAGGTTTTATGGCTATGTTAGTGGTGTTAACATAAGGTTTCCGCATTCCCCTTATACAAGCACAGTTAAATTTTGTTGGTTGTAGTATTGAAAAATACGGTGGCGCTCATTAAATATATTTTTGGTCTTTTGACAACCCATGACCCAAGCTCATGATCTACCCAGAGCTAACACTCGACTAGCCGTTTATGTCTTAAGAGTTTTTCTTTATCTCAAGCCATTCTCCATCAAACTTTACCTTGGGCTTACATTAATAAGAAGAAATTCTCGACCTTGTGATATCAGGTTAAGGTTTAGGAAATTTAAAGGTATACTTTTTTAGCTGATAGTCACGAGGATAAATAAAAATATAATAAAAAAAGTTAGAAATAATTATTTTTATTACAAACTGATGCAATTCCACTTTTAATTTTCATATATGCATATTATTTACGCAATTTTTAATCTCCTTTCTTATTAAAATGGTTAACTATTTTGTACGCATTTACACTATGCTTCTTGAAGCTCTATTTCTTATCTCCGTATTAACCTAATTGTTTGGAACTCTTTTGAATGCGTGTTTAATTATACTTTATTATGTTTACTTACAAAATACGCGTGCTTCCACTGAAAAATATCATTACTTGCTTTACCTAAATTAACTAAAACTCTATCTACAGGGTGTTAAATATTTACTATCTACTTAATGCATGTGTTCCTTGTTTCTACGCTAACCATGCGTCTTCCTATGTCTATTTGGGTCGCTTAAAATATACAGGGTGTTGACTGCTTACTATTTACAAACTATCTCCATTTCTCAATTCTTTTACTAAATAAATGCAGTTTTCTGCTTCCTATAGTAATTTCTAATTCTTAAACGACCTTTACTATAAAGTACACCTTAAACAACCCCTTATCACAGCAATATATATATATATATATATATATATATATTATGCTGTGATAAGGGGTTTACTATAAAGTACACCCTTAAACAACCCCTTATCACAGCAATATATATATATATATTATGCTGTGATAAGGGGTTGTTTAAGGTTGTTTAATATATATATATATATATATATATTGCTGTGATAAGGGGTTGTTTAAGGGTGTACTTTATAGTAAGTAAGTAAGTTTTATCGTTTAGAAATGAGAAATTAGCATAGGCAGCGGAAAACTGCACTTATTTAGTGAAGAATTGAGAAATGGATATAGTTTGTAAATAGTAAGCAGTCAACACCCTGTATATAAAGTATAAATAGTTTTAGGCGACGCAAATAAACATAGGAAGACGCATAGTTAGCGTAGAAACCAGGAACACATGCATTAGGTAAATAGTAAATATTTAATACCCTGTAGATAAAGTTTTAGTTAATTTAGGTAGAGCAAGTAATGATATTTTTCAGTGGAAGCACGCGTATATTTATAAGTAAACGATAAAGTGTAATTAGACACGCATTCAAAAGAGTTCCAAACGATTAGATTAATACGGAGATAGAAATAGAGCTTCAGGTAGCATAGGTAAATGCGTGCAAATAGCTAACCATTTTTGATAAGAAAAGAGATTAAAAATTGCGTGAATAACATGTAAATATGAAAATTAAAAGTCGAATTGCATCAGTTGTTTATGGAAAAGCAATTAGATCTATCAAAACACAGCATGTTGATAACGAAGACAGCTGCAAGCAGGTTACAATTATTGGGAATCATAGAGAATTACATCAGAAACTGCTTTAAATGTAATTATTTGATTGATTATAAATGAGCGACGAGCTCTAGACCATACCCACTGACGGAGTGGAAACTGAATAATATATTAGCAGGTACAGTGATAACGAAAGCAGTTTGCAACTCAACAAAGGCCGAAGTGCGCCGCTATAAAATAAAGTAATACGTAATAATTTTAAAAGTGAAAGATAAAATAAATGCCAAGATGAAAACTATAATTGCCGATTAAACGTAAGTACATTTTGGTGAATTTATTTTAAACTAAAACATAAAAATAATAGGGCTTCGAAGTACGGGGGAAACAAACTACAATTTCTAAGTCTGGGGAAAGAATAATACAATTTGAGTAAGGGAAGAAAATAAAATACGATTTCAAGTCAGAGGACAATGATAATAAGAATTCTATTCTAAGTTTGAGGAAATTGATTGATAAGAAGTAATAAGTCTGATATGAAACGACAATAAATTGGGGTGCATAAATTAATAATGGTAGTCCATAGGGTAATGGCAATAATTTAAATGTAATCCTGAATTGGGGAAAGATAATTTTTATTCAAATAGAAGCGTCGATGTGAAGAAAATAGACCAGGTCAGATTTTTTAGTTATAAGACATTTTATTTTCCTATATATTTTTTATTTTGAATATTGAAAATGCTTAATATAATATGAATGTGAAAAAGTCAACAAAAGAAGTTGCATACGCATAAAGTGGGTAATATGATAACAGGTTTAGAACGTTCTACACTTCGTTGATAAGGATAATAGGTTTTTTTGGTGACTTTGGGTTTTGAGTAAATAGTATATGATGTTTAATAAATAAATTTTACAACATTAACTAATTGAAAAGTGTATTACAAATAATTTACAAAAACTGTACATAATATATTGGTTTCATTATATAAAATCGAAATTAACTGAATTTCATAATTCCAAATAAATGCTAGTCGAGGTCATAAGATAAAGTCAATGGGAGTAATTTGTTAATTTAAATAGTTCAAGGAGGAGCTACGAGTTGAATAGGAAATTGATAACAAGTAAGGCGGTAACGTACCGAGTTTTGTTATTGGTTAACAAGGTTGGTTCAAGATAAAATCCAGTTAAGTTTCTGGAGGGAATTGATAGCAATATTAATAAGACGGCCCAATGTCGGAGATAATTACAATCTTGTTTATTCATAGTAATATTAAAATGGTCGTCCAAATGATGAAGCGCGAATAATTTAGAGTACATAGGAAATAAGATAACAGCCCAACATAGGGGCTCGATAATTCCAGTAGTAGCATAGCAATATATATATATATATATATATATATATATATATATATATATAAAACGTATATTTTGAGACCGCTGTTTTTTGTACTGGAAAATCGTTTACCCGGATAAAAAGAGTGACTTGTCATTTTTATTTATATACCCTTATTTCCAAAATTATTGCAACTTTGCTGTAAAATGTTCAGTTTGAGACATGTTTAATGCATAGTTTGAACCAGGGTCTGCAACTATACATTTAGCATGTAAATGAGACATACCCCCAAAGTATGCATATAATGCCATAAATACTTATGTTTCTGTGTCTCAGAGTCAATAATTGTTATATACATTCATCAGTATGTGATGGCGTTACTATTCTTGTCATATCTCAAACTATGCTTAAAATAGCTCTAACTGCATAAAATACCAAGAATGCATTAAGGTTTTCTTTATTTATACATATAGTTTAATGACATGCAAAGTGTTTCCTAATAGCTACGATTATTAGATAGGTTTCCTATTAAGAGTACCCAGCGGCGGCCTTAGACTCTGCGGGGCCCTGGGCAAAAAGTTTTTGCGGGGCTTTTTTATCGTAAAATCAAAATTTAAAGCTACTGAAATGCGGACTTAAGTTTTTTGGTAAAAGCCTAAAAATTTTAATATTACCAAAAATACTGATTTTTTTATTGTTAACACAATAAATTGTTTTACATGAACTGTATTAGGATTAGAATCAGGATCAAATGGAATTTAATTTAATATTTAAAAGTAACTTATATTTAAATGTAGGAAATGAAGAAAACATGAAAATAAAAAAAAACCATCAATTAACAATTCGATGAATAAGAAAAATGTTGAGAGTTTTTTAAACTTCTCAGACACAAACTTTTCTACTTTTTATTGTAGCAAAATCTTGTATCAAATGTTGATAATTAAGCGAGGCAGCAACGTCGTTTTCGATAGAAATTAATGCAAGAGCAGACAACCTGTCTTGAGTCATTGTAGTCCGCAAATATGTTTTTATTAATTTTAACCTGGAAAAGCTTCTTTCTGCAGACGAAACGGTCACTGGAATTGTAGATAATATTCTTAAAGCAACACTTTATTTGGGTAAACTTCATTTAAATTGTTTTCAATGATATATTTTAATGCAGAAATGGCACTGTTTTCACCATCAAACGCTCTTATAAATAGTTTTAACTCTTCATATAGTTCTAATCCATCCACATCTTTGCTTCCTTCAACGCTTAATGATATCTCCAAATCTTTACAGTGTTTTAGAATAGACTCATCGGTCATATGTATTAAATTTCGAATTTGATACATAAAGCCAAATATATTACTGTGCTCTTTAAGTGCTTCAAATCGACGCTCAACGCTTCCTCGAACCGTATCAACAATCACATTAAAAAAATTATTTTTGAAGTTAATTTCTGGTGTCTGGGAACTCACATCTTTTGCTTCATAATCAAAAAAGCGTTTCTTTTGCCTGCTTCTTTTACATTTGAATGTTGGTTCAATTTCCGCTTGTTCAGCAAGTTCTTTTGCATCAATTAATGCCGACTGAAAACCAGTATCTCGGTATTCGTTTATCCATTTAATAAAACCTTGCAAATGTTGTAAAGCGACAGTTAAATGCATATTTTTTACTTGCCACATCTTGCTAATTAAATTTATTTTGTGTAATATATCGTACCATATTGTTAACGACAGTACGAAGTCAAAAGAAGTTATTTCTTTTTCGATTGATTGGCATTCACTAATCAAAGCACAATCTGTTGTACAGTATTGCCCGAAATAAACAGTACTGAAACTAAGTTGGCGGTGTTTTTATGCGTGCGCTGTCACACTCAAGTTAGCTAGTATAGACCTGTCAAGTAAACCTCAAACAAGTAATTAGTAGGGCCTAATTGTTAAAAATGGTCTTAAGTTCAGAGGAGAAAGTGTTTCTGGTAGAGCATTATTTTCGTTCATACGGAATCGGCCGACATAATGGTGCAAGTTTGCTATACGTGTCTGATCAATTCACACAAAGGTTTAATAAACGTTCTCCAAGTAATGCTGTAATTTTGAAGGTTATTGAAAAGTTTAGAAATACAGGTAGTGTATTGTGCCAACGAAAAGGAAACTCGGGGCGTCCCAGGACAGTTAACAACAACAATAACCATGAACGTGTTTTTGAGCAAATCTTAGAAAATCCGAAAGTCAGCCAGGCAAGGACAGCGTTACAACTTGATTTAAAAGAACTTCCTTTCAAAGAATCCTGAAGGAGCTGGGTACATTTTCGTATGTGATTCAGGTACATCAACAACTACATCCTCGGGATTATCGCAGTAGAGTGGAATATTGCGCCAGAATTCTCGCGTTACAGTATGAAAATCCTGAATTTTGAAAAATGTTTGGTTTTCAGACGAAGCACATTTTCACTTGTCAGGCTATGTGAATCGTCGCACAAATCGATTTCTGGGCTTTGCCAGACCCGATGAGGTTCAAGAGGTTCCTTTACATAGTGAAAAGTGAGTGTCTGGTGTGCTGTTTCCGGACACGGAATCATTGGTCCGTACTTTATCGAAGAGAATGGTAGGCAAGTCACACTTAATCAACAGAGGTACAGACAAATTTTAACACGATTTATCCCTGATCTACGTCAATTCTGTCGTGCACGTAACTTGGCATTTCGAAACCAATTTTTCAGCAGGACGGGGCAACTTGCCATACTGCTGCCGCAATTCGTCAATTTCTTCAAGAACATTTTCCAAGCAAATTCATATCACGATTTACTGACTTCCCTTATCCTTCACATTCTCCAGACCTCACACCTCCAGACGCATACATTTGGGGCATGGCTAAAAATGCCGTTTTCAAACGGGCACCACAAACCATCGATGAATTAAAGGATGCCGTTAGAGTCTTCTTCGCAGCCCTGAGACAACCCTTATTCAATAACATGACCAGAAACTTAGAACATCGTTATGAAGTCTGTCTCGAACGAGGAGGTGCACATTTAGAACATATAATAAAGTGTCAATTATATGTATTTTTTAAATATACAAAACAATTACAATTTCAGTACTGTTTATTTCGGGCAATACTGTATTTTCGGCTAAACTTTGTATAGCACTGCATATATCATTTAGCTGATATTTCACAGCCTTTACGGATTCTACTCTACACTCCCACCTCGCTTCCGATAAACGTTTTAGTGAAATATTAACATTTTCCTTTAAAATAGCCCACCGTTCACTAGAACCAGAAAAAAGCGTAAAAAACCGTTGCAAAAATCCAAAGAAGGATTGAGCTTGTACACAAGAGGATGCAGCATCACCTAATATTAAATTCCAGTTATGGCAGCCACAGGTTACAAAAAACGCCAAAGGATTTGCAGTCAAAATTCTTTTTTGAGCCCCACTTTTTTCTCCACGCATGTTTGCACCGTTATCATATCCTTGACCCCGGCAGTTTTCTAATGGCAACTTTAAGCTTTCCAGTGCAGTTAAAATGTAGGTAGTTAAATATTCTGCAGTATTTTTTTCTGCGGCAATAAAACCAATAAAATGCTCTTCAATGTCACCACTATCTACATCGACAAATCTGAATATCATTGACATTTGTTCAATTCGAGCAGTGTCTCGTGTACAATCAAGAATTATGGAAAAGTACTTAGACTTTTGTATTTTTTCTATAATTTTAGATTTTACGTGATTTGCAATCAGATGTATGAGTTCATTTTGAATGTTTTTTCCGAGGTAGTGATTGCTAATTTTTTTTTAAGTTACTTGTTGCAAATGGATTTTTAAAATAGGATCAAATCGACCAATTAACTTAACGATATCTAGAAAGTTACCGCTGGACGTATCTTCTAGATTTTCAAAGTGTCCTCTGAATGCTAAATTATGAGAGGCTAAGAATTGCACTACAGCAAGTAGCCTTTCTAAAATATCTTTCCATCGTTGTTTTATAGATTCAATTTCAGACTTTGATGAATCATCAATACCTGTTTTGCATTTTAAAGCTTTTTGTAAATCGAACCATTTTAAAAGACATTTCTTGTGTGATTTAGAAATTTCATGTCCTTTTAAGAGATCACCTACATTCTTCCATTTATTTAATCCTTCATAGGAGCTTAATTTTGATGAGCAATTACCAAATAGTCGGCAAGCGAAACAGTATATAACGTCTTTCAGCTTTGAGTATACCAACCAACTTCTGTTTTGCTCTTCACCGTTTTTAAGGTGCGGGTATAGTAAAACTTGCTAAAATGTCGCCCATTAGCATCAGTAGGAAAATTAATATCTACGACACTTGGACCTTTGAGCACAATAACAGACCGTGCTGCATCAGTAATGTACGTAGGCCACATTCCTGGATCATTTTCTATATTAATATTGAGCGGCATGTTGAAATTTTCAGCTGATTCATACTCTAAGGCTGCTGAAAACAATGAAGTATGTGACCCAAGCGTAGATGATGATTTGGGTGACTCATCAGGCTCCGGTGAAGATTCGGAGGGAAGCATTGTTGAATGTAATTCTTCAACAGGTGCTAAATTTGTCAAATCGATTGATGTCAATGTCAATGACGATTCCATATCCGTTTGTCTTGAACAATTTCCTGTTTTCAAATATTTTACGAGAGATCCGCTTAGTTGCCCAGCTTGTTCCTTCCTTTTCTCGGATCTTTTTCTTTTCGAACTTCCAGACTCATATTTTCTACCAACGTCTCGTTCGCGCGATGCCATCACTTTAAAATATATATATATATATATATATATATATATATATATATATATATTACACAGTGTGGAAGTTACCGATGGAATAAAAATATTTTTCACTTTATGCATTATTTTAGACAATAATAAACACTTTAACAATATCGATTTCGTTAATAGATTGATGCAAAAAAATTCAAACTTGTCTGTTATTGAACCAAAATTTCAAAACATAAGTGAATGATTAATTCCATCCTATTCCTATAGGTATTGTAACTTACCTAATTATTTTCCTTCAGAAGATAATCATTAATCAGTGTATCTGCAGTTTATGCTATTTGCTATTGGACTTAATTTTAATTTAAAACACTAATTATTTATTTACAATTACAATCAAATCACGTGATACTTAATAATTCATTAGTTCATTACATTTATTTATTGCACGCACTTGCACAAAACTATTATTCAATTCACTATACAACTAATTACACTATTAAAAATATGTCCTTTTTCGCCACAATATTAATTCAATGTATTTACACGCACATAAACTAAATTAGTAAAACTCAAAAAGTTGTTGAATATGAAAAGCTCAATGCTCAATGACAACTGAACTAACTTAAAGTTTTATTATTCTGAAGACTCTAAATTTACTGATATGATATGGAAGTAACCCGTACTTAGTTTGAACACTGATTATCTATGGGGAAAACAACCAACAACAAAAGAAATATTACAATGGCATGGCACCCTACAAAAGATAATGAAGTCTGTAAAGTGTGCAGTCTTAAGAAGTTTCAAAAGTACTAGGTACACAATGTAACTGCTTAGTGCTTTCTTATATTTATCTTTGACCTTAACAGGACGTTTCATTGTTTCTTATTGTAAGCATGGAAGTTTCTTATTCTTACAGTGATTCATCCGCTCGAAAAAGGTGACTAGGATTATAACTGTAAACTACACAATATGTACTAGGTATTGTATAGATTTATGATGCATAAAGCTATACTCTGAACAGTTTTGCTATCGTTTTAAATAAAGTGTAACACAAATTTTTAAAAAATGCATTGCGGTGCGCGGGGCCCTTTTGTTCGCGGGGCCCTAGGCAGTCGCCCAGTCCGCCCCCCCCCCCCCCAAGACCGCTGCTGAGAGTACCTATTGGGTAGCCGATGTCCAATTCAACTTTATATGGAGATGGTTTTGTCTTTTTTTACATTTCGTAATATTTTATAAAAGGACACATCAATGTATTTAGCTATGTCCTGTATGTGGACAACTAATCATTGTTAGTTTCTTAACAAATAATTATTTTGGTACTTCGTCATTTTCCTGTCAATTGTCGGCTTCATTAGTCGTCGATAATTTCCAACAATAAAAGAGCAGTTTTTTTATTGCAGGAGCGGATTTCAGCAGCTTCGTGTGTGTGTGTGTGTGTGTGTGCGCGTGCGTCCGTGCGTGCGTGCGTGCGTCCGCTCTGATTCGCAATTAGAAATTGGTATAGCTAAATAAATTCGCAAAATAGTGTATACGTTAGGAAAAGTGTCAATCAGTTGATGTTTAAAGATATACTTTAAACACTGCAGGGGGTCATTTAGTTTATCAGACTCTACCTTGGAATTTGCAAGTAGTTCACAAAAAAATACTAACTCGTCCACTAAGTTAATATTTATACATCTTTATACACGTCGCTGATTTTCACTGAAAACTCTACAATTTTGGTTCTGGATAAGTTTTAATTAAGTTTTGAAATTAATCCAAATAAATTAACAATTTTGTGTAAACATCACACCGTCGTTGTAATTCCACCACGATTTTATCAATTATAAGTATAAAAGTTTGTGTCCTACACATTTCCCTTCCGTTTAAGCGTACTTCATCTATGCCGTCGGGAAACTTCTTTTGTCGTTTCGATCTGTACGTTGGATATATATTCTTTCTGTGGGAGTAATTTTTGCTTCTTCTTCAAAAACATCAAATTGGTCTTGGTACGAAGAAGTAATTGCTATAAGACTTTTCAATACATTCTCACCAAATAACAAATCGTGACTTGGTGTCTGAAGTATTTTGGAAGCCTCACAAAAATGTCTTATTCCAAAATGTAGTCATAACAATATTTTCTATTTTTATCATTTGTATAGATAGACCCAGCGCATCTAATTTTGTTTCATTTTTTTCTAAAGGGTCCTTTGATATTTTTTTTGTACACAATCATATATTTGAGAATAACTTCTACTTAAAGCTTTTACCGCATCTTCCCTACAGCTCCAACGAATGCTGTTAAGCGACTTAACAATATAGTTTTTTTGTATATGCTGTTGTAGTAAATGTCACCGGTGTGTGAAGGCTCCAAAAAATGCATACAATTTTTGCAAAAAAAGAAAAAAATTTTGTAGTCTCAATGCATCCGCCAACAGCACATTCTCCAACTAAATTAAGTGAATGCGTAAAACATGGAATAAAAAAGCAACATCTACTATTTCGCGAATGTAGGCCTGTAGACCTTTATACTATCCGGCCATTTTACTTGCGTTGTCGTATGACTGCCCCCGCCAATATTTTAAACTAAGTTCATTTTCTGTAAGAAAATTGATCACCACCTCGGCTAAAGATTTTCCTGTATGGGAAAAAATAGGTACAAATTTAAAAATCTTTCATACACTTGTACGCCTCCTTCAGTTGAACAGTAGATAATAACAATTGATAATTGATATACGTGCGACAGATCTGGAGTTGAATCTACTATTAGCGAATAATACTTCGCCAGTTTAATATCTTCTATAATTTTTGTACGAATTTTTGCGGACATTAATTCAATAAACTCCACACATATGGTTTTGGACAGGTAGGAAACATTGTCCTTTCCTTTATTACCTAAATTATCAATATGGTTCTTTAGAAAAGGATCGAATTTAGCGACTACTTCCAATATTTCCATATAAAGACCGTTTGATTGGGACCCAAAATCTCGTTATCGCCGCGAAATGGCAAATCTGTTTCCGCTAAAAATTTAATCACAACAACAATTGTTTTAAGTACTTTTAGCCAATAAGCCTTTTCTTTTGCACATGCTTCACAAATATTTGTATCTACTCTACTTTTGGAATTACTCCTTGAAAGAACCATATTCATAACCTTTCTATGATCAGTGCTGTTTTCGTGTGATGCGATTTTTTTCAATGCCTTTTTTGCAATCCGAAAATTCACGGTTAAATGAAACGCTTTTGTTTCGATTGAAAAGCTTGCAAGGAAAACAGAAAATGTTGTAATTGCTAAGGGAATATAACTACCGCTGGCGTTTAACAGTTTCTCCATTCACCAGAGTTTTGTACAACATTGTATCGAAAAACCTTCTATTTTGTGATTTATATGATCTTAATGAAGCCTTATATTGTTTAACAGATTTACAATTTTGAAGATATTCGGCTCCTTTTTCTAGGTATCTATCAATTAAATTATCGTTGACTATCTCAGGCCATAAAGCCGGATCGCTGTTTGATAGGCAATAATCATCCCGATTAGGAGTCGATACTGGAGAGCTCTTTGTAAATCCTACTAAAAATAAATTCAGAACTAAATATCCGCAACTAGAAACATTACCTTCGCGTGGTTGTGAATTTCGCGAACTCGCTAAACTGTGTAGATTATCACTGCTACTTATGTCGTCACTTGTATTTTCTAGAAAAATTAATACCTCTTTTCTAAATATATGAAAAGAATATTAGATAGAATACCTTAAATTGTTACGTTGTCATCATAACTAAAATTTGCGAACTCAACTATTTCCGCATTCGGATTACTTGACGTAGAAGTAGAAGGCGCTACTGAATCAATCACGGTAGTACGGGCGTTAAAAAACCAGTAATTTAGGGCAGTTTATTTACAGCTTCCAATTTCCATCACCCGCCTATAATCATTTCAGCAAAATACTGTAGCAGTGGCATAAAAAAGTTAAACTTACTTTTCTTTTTTGACAACCGCTCTTGTGGCGATACTGTTTTTATTCATGTTAGTAAATTTCGAACAGTTTATAAACGCAAACACGCAATAAGCTAAATAACTTAGTGTAGTGTTAAATTAACTGCACTATAGTAACAGTAGTAGTAGTAAATATGCTTTCAATTAGAGCTTTTGTGCAACAGAATAAGAATATAAAAAAGAAAACGAAACTTCTAACTGTAAAATTATCTTACCAGGTTCAAATACAAGTATACTGTGCCGCCAGACAACAAAAACAAAGAACCGAAAAATGTGGACAGTGCGGTATTATATCTGCCATCCACACGATTAGATTAGTTTTGAGTTACCCCTCGAAACGATCAGCAGAATAATAAAACCTAAAGGTGTGCATTTAAAAGCAAGGAAGATTATTCTTTTTATTTTAAATAAAAATCTAAGTGAATTGAAACGACGAGGTTTTGTATTGCTTACTACTAAATAAAAACTAGCTAATAATGCTGCCGAGGTATAAAAAAAATCAGTAAAATACAAATTACCTTCATTGATGCGAGGCCCCTTAATGTCATGGGGCCCGGGGCTGCAGCCCCGTTAGCTCCCCCCAATGCAGGCCTGGTTTAAACTAATGACAAGAAAAGTAACGCCATCATAGTGATGAATGCATTTAACAATTATCGAGTGTGACACGTAGAAACATACTTTTTTATGGTATTATAAGTAATACTTTGTGGTATTCTCATTTACATATATTAAAAGTATAGTTTCAGACCCCGGTCCAAACTATGCATTAAACATATAATAGGTTACATAATAAACATATTTTTCAGGATTAGCTTATTTTAAGCTTATACACGTTTGCACCAAACACGTCTTAGGTAAGGAATAGTAAAGGAATCCTTAAATTATGACTTAAATTGCACATGCACAAAGGAGGTTTTATGACAGGATATAACGGGGCAAGGGATGACAGCTTTACTATTTGATTTACATCTATGAATTTACGACTTAAAATTAAACACAACGTGCAACAAAGAGACCAAACATAGTCCGTAATTCAAAATGCATTGCACCAATGCTTGAATGTCAACATCTTAACTAAGTAGGTGATACTATTGGTAACGTTGTAATTTAAGTCGTCTTTTAGGAAATTTCAGGTTTATTACTATAAGGGTTGGCAATTTGGCTTGCAGATGCAGAAATACAGATCAAGTTATGTCAAATGTAAACATAGATTTAAGTAATCGTGTCCTGGTATTACGATGGAAAATAAAAAGAGAGTTGTTAGCATCTCAATTATTGAAGTAACACTGTTATTTCTAGAATAATTGTTTACACTATTAGATAATATAATAATGTATTTTTTAAAATTTTGCGTGTTTTAAATTTTTGGCACATTCCTAACACTGCAACTTACTTAATATCATCCTCATTAAATTCTAACAAATGCTCTATTTCAGCTAATACTTGTAAGAAGCCCTTTTGGTTAATCTAAATCTTTGAAACACAAACAGATGTATTATTCATCCTTCCCATTAAAATAATTAGATCTTTCATTAATTCATGTAGGAAACCCATTGTCCATAATATCCAAAATCTTATAATACAAAAATTATCAACACTAGAAACACAGAGGAAGAAAAATTTAATTATAGATAAAAAGGAATTATATTCATATGTGTTTACATTTTAAGGTGTGAGGTTAAAAATCGTTCCTTAATATATTTAAAGGAGGTATTTTGGGAACTTATTTTAAGTAACCCTTAAGAACGATTATTTGTGTGGTGCAAATGAAAGAACATACTATTCTCTCCTTAACACTAAGGTATACTTAAATCTGAAATTATGAATGTGGTGCAAACGGCCATTTTAAAACTCCGCAATTCTGGGTTTAATTTTCTTTGTGTCATAACTAAAGTTAAAATTAAATTAGCATAGTCTTTATTATAATTCACAAATAAATTATTATTTGAACGATAATTTGATAATTGTCCAAGTGACCAAGTTTAACTGCATAAAAAAGCTTCAATCCTGGCCACCTGCGTGCTCCTGCAGTCATCTTCGCGGAAAGCCGAAATAATATGGATATGCGAAAATAGTGTTTATGTTAGGTTATTGGAGAAAATGTTTTACTACTAAAAATGACTGAACGGGTACAACTGCCATTCCGAATGGACCTGCACCTTGAAGAAGTTCTAGATTACTAGAACAGGTGGAATGACTTCCGCGTTCAAGTATTCTAAAATGCCAAACTACAGGTTCAACCAAACTAGTAGGGTCTTTAGTAAGTAACCAGACTAAGACAGGTCCCCGAAAGAGGGCAGCGGCTGTTTTGGTACTTAGATTAACAGAGGCCATAGGGGTCGGTATGGCATTCTAAGACGCATTACCGCAATCTGGAAGGCAACGGAAAACCACAACATTACCTCCCAAGTACAAAGCGTATTGAAATTGTAATTAAAATGATAGTATCCTTTGAGGTAAAAAATTCCGGAGGTATAATAGTCCCCCATTCGGATCTCCGGGATTAGACTACTTCGGAGGATGTGATCGAAAAATTTAAAAAAGGAATCGGGAACATTCTGCGAGCCGGAGCGTGGAATGTCAGAAGTGTGAAGAAAGTAGGTAAGATAGAGAACTTAATAATTGAAATGGATAGACTAGCACTAGGCATAATAGGGATCGGCGAAGTTCGGTGGCCAGAGGCGGGGAATTTTTGGAGTGGAGACTTCAGGGTAATTCATACAGGAGCAGAGGAAGGAAATTCTGGTGTGGGTATAGTTATGCGAAAAAAGATAGGACGCTGTGTAGAAAACTACTTACAAAAGAACGATAGAGTACTCATGGTTAAATTAGATTCTAAACCGGTAGATATAATGCAAGTATACATGCCCACCTCCAACCACAGTGAAGAAGAGGTAGAAGCGATCTACAAAGATATCGAAGACATACTAAGATACGTAAAAGGACATAAAAATTTAATAATTACGGGGATTTTAATGCTGTGGTAGGTGAGGGTAGGGAAGGAGAAGTAGTAGGTCTGTTTAGTTTAGGCACGAGAAACGACAGGGGAAATAGGTTGGTAGAATTTTGCGACAAAAGCAATTTAACCATCACAAACACATTTTTTTAACATCATGCTAGAAGGCGATACACGTGGAAGACGCCAGGGGATATAGGAATATATCGAATAGATTACATTCTTATTAGACAACGGTTTAGGAATTAAGTAAAAAACTGAAGAAGCTATCCAGAAGCAGATATAGACACTGACCACAACATCGTAATTATAAAGCCAGCTCTTAAATTAAAAACTTTAAGAAAAGGGAAGGAAAAAGGCACTTTGACATTGAAAAACTAAAAGATAAAAATATCGACGAAAGATTTGAAAAAAGTCAAATGAATTGCTGAAAAATATCGGGAAAATTTCGGATACTAAGAAAGTAGAAACAGAATGGAATAACTTTAAATTCAGCATAGACATGGCGGCCAGAGATATTCTGGGGTATTCACAAAAGGAAAATAAGAAACCTGGACAACAACATATATCCTGAATTTAATAGAAGAAAGACGAAAATACAAAAATAGATCACACAAAACGGGAAAACGGAGTTACAAAGGCATAGAATGGGAAATTCTTTGCCAGTGCAGGAAAACTAAAGAACAATGGATTGATGAAAAATACAAAGTAAAACTACTCCTAACCAGGGGGTGTGATTCCATGATAATACTTTCAAATATGATAAAAAATGATATGCAAATTACGAATTCTTCATGCATGAAGAGGCGAGCGACAGCTAATTTCTGATAAGAGGAGACCGCTGGTGGCCAACTATATTATGTTCGCTTACTAGATGTTTCCGTTAGTTCTAGAAATTGGTATAAATCAAGATATGAATGTATATACAGTTGGGAAAAATAGTTTTTTTCAAATAACTTGTTACACAGGAGGGCGCAAAATTTCGCTTCAACGGCGCAAAATGGCGCCTAATTACCGCTTAATTGTGGTACAAAATTTTTTTCAAAATTCAAA
Source organism: Platerodrilus igneus (assembly GCA_036346225.1). Taxonomy (NCBI): domain Eukaryota; kingdom Metazoa; phylum Arthropoda; class Insecta; order Coleoptera; family Lycidae; genus Platerodrilus; species Platerodrilus igneus. The sequence continues at coordinate 78,513 of JARFIW010000048.1, read as the reverse complement.
AAAGTCGCGGCCAACTTTACGCGTTTAGGTAGTTCGGAAAAATAGCTTTTTTTCAAATAACTTGTTACACGGGAGGACGCAAAATTTCGGTTCAACGGCGCAAAATGGCGCTTAATTACCGCTTAAATTTGGTACAAAAAATTTTTCAAAATTCAAAAATGTCGCGTCCAACTGCACGCTTTTAGGTAGTTCGGAAAAATGTTTTTTTTCAAATAATTTGTTACGCAGGAAAGCACAAAATTTTGTTTCAACGGCGCAAAATGGCGTCTAATTACTGCTTAGTTGTGGTGCAAAATTTTTTTCAAAATTCAAAAAAAGTCGCGGCCAACTTCACGAGGCGTCGCCGTGGATCAATGTAGTAAGCGTAAGACTACGGATCCCAAAGTCCTGGGTTCAAATCCCGACACGGCCGACTGCTTAAAAAATGGCAGGTGAGCATTTTTCACAAAAATTACGCCCTCGTTCGGATGAGAGGTTAAATGGAGGTCCCGTGTGTGAGTGTTGTCACGCACGTTAAAGATCCCTACCTTGCCTGGAACGGCAAGGGTTCGGCAAAATTCTAAATTTCCAGGCAACAAAAAACTCGCCTCCTGGCCAATGTAGTACCTTCTGGTGAAGCATTGGAAATATAAATGCACGGCCAACTTCACGATTTTGGGTAGTTTGGAGAAATAGTTTTTTAAATAACTTGTTGCACACTAAATTCCTCAAAAGGTAAATAGTGGGTCTACTCTACCTTATCGGCGGCAGAGCCTCTATAGATTATGAGGGGTTCCCGTTTAACGTTCAAGCCCACGGTAAAAAGGATGTTTGAGAGAAAAAGGTCGCTCTAATGAGATCTTCCAGCCAGCTAAGCTTCTTCAACTTAGGGCAGAGCTATGAGATAGGGTCGTAGGATGGTATACGATAAAAAAAAAATTTTATTGGACGCCACCATATCTTAATGAATGTTATAATAAGAATCTATCCGAAGATCAGATACGGAAATCTTCGAAAGGAAAAAAAACTTAAGACGAGCAACATAAAAAAAATACTTACTTTTGACTCTGCAATCTGGAATGGGAACGACGATCTCGTACTATCTGAAAATTTAACCACATCTAAACATTTTTAAACTAGGGCTACATTAGAGCCTAGTCACTTCATCACAAAAAAATAGATTATAAATAGATCAACTAGTCAAAATTATACTTCAAAAAATTTTTTTAATTCAACACCAATAATATGTCTTTCTTCAATACAAAAATTTCATAAATGTGGTTGTTTGCTTCTATAGAACAATTACTGCTGACTCCAATGAAAGACAGCTTTACGACAACTTATTATTCTTTCTATTAATTTAAAAAAGATATATATATATATATATATATATATATATATATATATATATATAACACATCGTTTGTACAAAATACGGAGACTTTCAAAACAATTACTTTATTAAGATTTAGCATTGATCTCTGAATATTCATAGGACATTTATAGTTGAATAATTTACGTTAATTCTCTATATATGATTTTCATTTTTATGTTACAGTTTAAGCATAATACTTGAATAGGATCCTGTTCAGTTTACAAGAATTAAGTTAAATGCTCAAATTTTTTTGTAGACTACAGAACTATATTTTTAACAGATATATTTGATGGAATCAAAGGTCAAAAAACACTTATTGTCGGTATTAAGCTGTACTTCAGGTGTACTGTCAAAATATATTATACACTATAATTTGGCAAACAAATCTTATCGTATCACATGTTTAGTTATGCAAATATTTTAATATAACCTTGTAACTTCAAAATTATCTTATAGAAATGCCTTGGAAATAATAAGAACATTTATGCACTATTCGACTATTAAATTTTGAATAAATTTTAAGTGTATCAATTTAAATGACCATAAAACTTTCACAAAAATTTCGTGTACCAACTTTAAGTAAACATATATAGAATTTTCTAAAATTATTTGTACATCGTAAATGATTGTTCCTTGAAATGAATATAGCTATAAAATTGAGGTAGACTCACCGCTGAATATCTGCTTGGCGGCCAAATTCTTTAAACATCTACGTACTTACAATGGTAGGTGCGCGCAGTTGATACAGGTATCCAAGCTTAACCTCTTTACTAACCAAACGTATGTGGAAATTTCCACCCTCTCGCATAGCAACATTTAAAACTGCGTCTACAGCACAACCAATATCCAAAAGGGCTGATTACGTGTCTTTACTTTACTTCAATATCTTTGTACTTGATTTAGTACTTCGTACTTGCGCGTAGAAATGTATTCATCTTGATTATACCTAGGTCGATGCTACAACTAAAAATGAAGCCATGGTATCCGTTGACACCACTTTACTCCTATCTGGGACGGCATGTTTTATCAAAAACCTGCAGGCCCACGCTAACACTTGCTATATTGAGTACATCCTATATCAAAATGAAGCTTGACCACGAGGCTACGTGGCTTATCCGGGCACGCGCAGAAAAGGAGATATTGTATCAAGATACATACAAATTGAAGAGTTCTTAAATTTTACTTTGGCTATTTAAATGTAGATGGGGCTCTATGTATGAATTCGTAATATATTGTTTCTATTGAAATTTAATATTTATTGAATAGGTATATGGAACAAAAGCGTATATTTAAGAAGCGGAAAATCGTATTTGTTACAAACTTCTTACACAGAAAGGCGCAAAATTTTGTTTCAACGGTGGTAAATAGCGCCCAATTACCGCTTAAATTTGGAATCAAATTTTGTTCAAAATTCAAAAAAGTCGCGTCCAACTTCATGCTTTTAGGTAGTTCGGAAAAATAGTTTTTTTTTCAAAGAACTTGTTACACAGGAGGGTGCAAAATTTCGTTTTAACAGCGCATAACTACCGCTTAATTGAGGTACAAAAATTTTTCAAAATTCAAATAAGTCGCGGCCAACTTCACGCTTGTAGGTAATTTGGAAAATAGTCTTTTCAAATAACTTGTTACACAGGAGGGCGCAAAATTTCCTTTTAACAGCGCAAATATGACGCCTAATTGGCGCTAAATTATGGAATAAATATTTTCTGAAAATTGGAAAAAAGTGCGGCTTCGTGAACTTGGTCGGAAAAATCTTATTTCATTAATAACTTGTTTGCCATGACGGCGCAAAATTTAGTTTTAGCGGCGCAAAATGGTGTCTAATTGGCGCCTAATTATGACTTAAATATGTATGAAAAACTCAAAAATGTTGCGGCTAACTTCACGCACCCTTAGCTTATAGTGTGCAAAAAATTTTGAGAAAAATGTTAGATGGTGCGTAATGAGTGCATTCTGTATATGAATGTTTTAATAAAAAATTTATTTGGAACGTGCTGTGCTGACTTTGGTTTAAGAAAGGCTGAGCAGATTAATTTTGGTTGTACACAAGGGTGCATTGCTTTCTAAAAACGATTTCAATTTTAATTTTGAAGTGTTGGCCGGTTAAGGTCAAAAAGCTTTAACCGAGCACTATAAATTTTGACAATAAATATTTAACCGATGGTGTTGTTTTGTTTTCGAACTTACTTATGGTCGGTTTTACGCAGCTCTAAATTCTTTTTCTATTCTGAGCTAGTTTAAAAAGGTCTACATACCCGTCAGAACCTAAATCTCTTATAATTTGACTAATATAGCTTTGTCTAGGTCTGACTATTCTATTTCTATTTGGTAGTCTATAATCTAAGACCTTACTTAAATAGTCCGTCATGTCTTAACTGATGCCCTATCATTCTATCTCTCCTGGCCTTTAATTGTTTCCACATACAGGGTTCCTCATCTGTCCTTATATAAATTTCCTCATTTGTTACTCTATCTGTCCAATTAATTTTTAACATTCTCCTATAACACCAAGTTTCAAAAGCTATCTTTTTTATCTACCTCTTTAATTGTCCAAGTCTCACTACCGTATATTACAACGCTCCATACGTACGACTAAGAAACTTTTTCTATTAGCTAAACTAATACTATTAACTATTAGTAAGTCTTTCTTTTTTAAAAACATTTTTCTAGCTTGAGCTATTCTAGCTACTATAGCCCTTCTGCTACGTCCGTCCTTTATAATTATACTACCTAAATAGCAAAATTTATCTACTTCCTCTAACTCGGTATTACCTATTTTTAATTTTGGTTTAGAACTAGGATGTACCTCACTGATTTTATCTTTGTCGTGAGTTAATTCTCATACTATAGTTACTCTGTAGTATTTTATCTAAAATATTTTAAAACTTTCCTAACCCTTTTCTAGACTCTGCTATAATGGCTATATCATCTGCAAAACGTAGCATGCTTATTTTCTGTCCCTGTACACTAATACCTATCTCTTTTCTCTCTCTAGCTAAGTTTAAAGCTTTCTCAATTTAAAGATTAAAAATCAAGGGAGATATAGTCCACTTAGGATGACGTCAAATATAGTAATAAAGTGTTGGCAACTGTATACAAATAAGTACCTAGAATTACGCATGAACGATACTGTTATTTAACATAATAAAGGTTGGCAGTTCTGTACGGTATTGCCACCAATTCTTCTTGCTAATGGGAATATTCCTATATTTTTCATTAAATATATTATAATATGAACTAACGTTGGCAATGTAGCAATTCATCCAGTTGTGACGTCATCCTAAAGTTAAAGCGAATGGACTATATTATACAGCCCAGTCTAACCGCTTTTCTATTCTTAGCTTCCTTTTCTATTTCATCAAATCTAATTACTACACTTTGGTTTTTATATAGACTGTAAATAATTTTTCTATCCCCATTAGAGATTCCTATTTTTCGCAAAACCCCGAATGTAACACATGGAGTGCAATAAAATGTGAGGCAGGTCGTTAAATTGTGCTCGTTTCGTGCTCAATTGTGCCGCTGTTTGTTTTAATTGTGCTCATTTGCTTATAGTAAAAAAATTGAAAGTAAATGTGGGAGCCAGGTTGAACGTCAGCCCCTCGCTTGTAAGTTTTCTCTTTTTTCCTTTTCCATTGAATTGTAGTCGTTTTGTGCTCAATTGTACCTTGTTTGTTTCAATTGTGCTCATTTGATCATATCAAAAAGATTGAAAACAAATCAGTGTAAAGGGGAAACTTGACCGCTAGTCTCCGCTTTTTGAGTTTTTAATTTTTTCTTAGCTTAGAAACACTTGAACAATATGAATCTCGGATTGCGCCGGATCTCCCAAAATTCATTTGTTGACTATCGATAGAAGTAAACATAACCTTCCCGTTTTGTTGCAATGGCTAACTTCTTGTTCAAAGTTACGGTTATCGCCATGCGAATAACGAACTTCTGCACGTGCAAGGAAAGTAAGTAGGCGGTATATCCAACAAATCTTCAGACTAAAACAGACTTGTTTAATTTTCTTTACTTATCGCTATGTACATCCTAGAAGCTCTAATCATTTTTAGCAGAATGTTGATTCAAAGCACAGACTGGCAACTGGCACCTGAAATCGGTGTGCCGCCAAAACAAAGAAGGCGTACTTTTATTCAATTATTACTAAAACAGATAAGCTAAACCACGATACGTGTACGTGACGTTCCAAGAATTTTTTGCGCCGATAAAATACTGACAGATAGCAAAAGTCGACATTATGATACGCGATATAATGAGAAAAGATCTCTAAAAAATTAAAAATAAGCACAATAAGAGATTAGATTAAATGTTTAACGTAGAAGCTTGTAACAATTTTATTTCTTGGTTATTAAATCCATCCATAAAAGTGCAAAGTTATAAAACGCTTTTATTAAAATTATAAGTAAAATACATTTAACAAGTTTGGTAATACGCTAAAGCTGTATCTATATGTAGCATTCTATGTATAGTCAAATATCTGTGCCTTCGATAACTGTTCGCAGGCGCGTTTTAGTTGAAAGCCCCACCTGGGACACGCCGTCGTCCGAGCGAGCGTGATAACCAGTTGGCCATGCGAGATTGTTGAGTCAAAATGTACGATTGGAAGCAGGCCGCCAATTTGCGGTTACATTTTAAGCAGTCGAGACCCATCTTTAAATAGCGCGCGCAAATAACCACAATAAAAGCAACTTTGAAAACAACTATTCCAACCACTGATGTTAAAACCACTTTGTATTACAGTCTGTAGAAAGCAACTTTGACGATGGAAAATTTGAATAATTTATAGAAGACCATTTTAGTACACAACGTTAGGATGTTATTTGATAAGGCAGCGGGGTTCAACATATTGCAGCAACTGACGGATGTATGGTGATTACGTTTGATATTACAACACCTCTTCACAGCTACAAAACGCAGCTTTGGTTCGTAGATAACTTTAAGTAATTTTTCGTGTTTCAAGTTAGAAACACGCTATTTTGTTTAGTGCATAAAAGCACGAATAATATAAAATTTAGATTATTTGTTGAACTGGAAGTTTCAGTGTTAAAATTATAATTCACCATTTTAATGGTTTAAGAAACCATACACGTGGTTCATTTTGTACTGTTGGTAACAGCGACAGGTGTTATTGACGTCACTTGTTTGTCTGCGATATATTGCTGACACATGTGTTCTAGTAAACTTATGCTTTGAACAGCGTTTGCCCATGTTGAGTAAACAAGAATATTTTGTGATCTGCCTTTTATATTAGAAATTGAAACTAACACAAATAATTTAGATAAGGAAACTTGAGTAACTATGTTTTAATTTGTAACCCTCTCGAACAGATCTGCACGGGTCGGACCTTTTTTTTGTAACAAGTTCACACTAAGTTTTAATATGTTTGATTATCAACTATTTTGATAAACCTTAATTTAAAACCCATGAACTCATTTAATTATTTATGAAATTTTGTTGCATTGAATTTTGTTTTAAAAGAGAATATTTTGAGTAAATTATTGGTTCAAGATTAAAGTTTTTTTATTTTGATCAAATATGGTCAAACCCAACTACAGGAAACTAATATCCTTAAGAGTGGAATTTTGATGTCAACTTATATAGGAGATATTTTTTTTAATATTTCTTTAGGTATGTTTGTGGGACACAAATAGTGTTCCACCCTTTTATTAAGCTAATTATTGCAATTTCTTACAGGAGCAGCGTCTTATTCAGTTAAGACGGGTTTTTTGTCACTGAAGGCGATTTTTTTCTTTGGGTTTCCACGTCCGCCCCTAGAAATATACCACGCAATTATCATAAATAAGTCAGGACTTGGTGGCGCCTATTTGTTTTGGATTAAATTCAACTTACAATCAAAATTCGACTTACCCCCCCATTTCTCATAGCTCTACCCAAGGGATAGACCCCTAGTTATGTCGGAAGACTTCGTTACACTTGCCCAGGCGCGAGGATAGTCTTGTAACCATGTAGTATATATATATATATATATATATATATATATATATATATATATAAAAGAACAGTTTCAAGCTCAAGGTTCATGCATTATTCATACAACGCCCTATTTATAATTTACCTGCCTCGTGCTCATACTAGGTCTTTGTGTTGTTAACTTGATTGATAACTGCTTACCATGAAAAAACAAACTGAGAACAAATTGAGAATTTTCTATGAATTCGTTTAGACTGTGCTTTATGCGTATAATTTCAAACTAACATTTATTTTGCGAAATATCTTAAAACATAATTTGACGTTAAAAGACACGCGGTTTCGACCTAAATATGTGTCGCATAAAAACCTTAGTATTCTCTTGCAGAAAGCAGGTAATGAAAAAGAGTTTGGGAGTAAAAATAGAAGCTTGGGATGTAATATTAATTCCGATAATTCAATATAAACTTGATTTTTTTACAAAAAAGGAATATGAAGCAACTTTGGGTTCCGAGTTACCAAAACTTCAAGCTTTAAGAAACTTTTTAGCAAAAAGGTGCCATTGAATAAATCGGGTTCTACAAAAAACCATGCTATAACGAAATTTCAAAATTCAAATAATAAGTTGAGAACTTCTGCCTACGTTGAATCAAATGTAAACAAAATTAGTTGTTGTAACGGTACGCATAGCATTTATCACTGTTCAAATCGATTTCCGTACAGATGAAATTAAAAAACTAAATCTTTGTTTAAACTGCTTAAAAGACGATCATTCGGAGTCTGAATGTAAATCAACAAGTGCATGTCATATGTGCAATAAAAGATATCACATCCTATTACACATATCAGAACAGGTTACTCCTACTGAAGTTGTCAATCCTTATCATTGTGCTGCTTCTAACAAAACTGGCGCCTTAGCAACAGCCATTGTCTTTGTTAAGGATGCTTCGAATTCTTTTCGACAATGACGTGCATTACTTGCCGTAGGTTCACAGTCTAATTTTATTTCTGTGGCAACTTGTGTTAGATTAGGTTTAAAACATTACAAAACTGATTTTACGATCTGCGGAATAAATAAAAAAAATACCGTTGTACAACAAGAAACGAACATAACAGAATCCTACTATAAACCCTTTAAAGCTCGCATAATTTGTTTAGTGGTGCCATGCGTTACCGGAAATGTACCCTATAATACAATAGATCAGCCAACCTTGCAAATTCCTGGAAACTTGCATTTAGCAGACCCAAGTTTCAACAAATCGTTACCTGTAGACTTGCTGTTAGGGGCTGAATTCTTTTGGCATTTATTGTATCCGCTAACACAAAATAAGTTACAAATATCGGCACCCTACCTTCACGAAACTAAATTGGGGTGGGTGATAGTGGTCCTCTTGATGTATCTACTGGAAGTGGTTTAAAATTATGTAATTTAAGTGTGGATAAATATAAAACAATAGAATGGCAATTATCTAAACTTTCGAATCTAAAGGAGTTGAACAATTCCACAGCATTATTGTCCGCTGAAGCGTTCACGTGCGATACCGATGGCAAATTTATAGTTAAACTACCTTTTAAAAATAATACGGTTCAATTAGAGTCGTCTAACGAAATTACTCATGGAAGATTTACGTTAGTGAAGCTAGCGGCCACTATCTACCGGCCGCTAATATGGATACACCTACCAATCTCCTTCATTACTAAACCACTCTTACTGAACTGAACAAGCACTCCGACTGTTCAATTATATTTCTTATATTGACCCAATTATCTTTATGCATTTTAAATCTAAGGGTGATTGAAAATAATTGCTGAGAAATTCCTATATTAGTCTTACGTGTATATTTTAAGCAGTTGCTCTTTTAAATTGAAATACATTGTAATTTTCTTAACTTGTGTGTAAAACTTGCGCTCTTAAAACTTGTTGGACAGCTAGTGTAGGTATACTAAAACAACACATGCCCTTTACAGAAGCGTGCTCGCTCCGATTCACTAATTTTTTGGAATTTGCGTAATGACACCATAAGAAAATTAAAAAAAATTTTCCTTATCTTCTATAAGACCCGCGTTCTTGAAATTTAGAAAGCTAGTGTAGGTGTACCAAAACAACACATATCTTTTACAGAAACATGTTCACCCCGGTTCACAAATTGTTCGAAATTTACCTAAGGATATCTTAAGAAAATTTAAAAATTCATTTCTTAGCTTCTGTAAGACCTGCGCTCTTGAAACTTAGTAGTCAGCTAGGATAGGTGTACTAAAATAACACATACCTTTTGCAGAAACTTATTCGCCCCGTTTCACAAATTTTTTACAACTTGCGTAAAAACAACTTAATTAATTTTCTTAGCTTCTGTAATACCTGTGCTCTTGAAACTTGGTGGGCTGTTAGTGTAAGTGTCTCAACACAACACATACCATTTACAGAAACGTGTTCGCTCTGGTTCACTAAGTTTTGGAATTTGCGTAGTTACACCATACGAAAATTAATATTTTTTTTCTTAGTTTATGTAAGGCCTGCGCTCTTGAAACTTGGTAGACAGCTAGGGTAGGTGTATTAAAATAACACATAACTTTTACAGAAACTACCCGGTTCATAAATTTTTTGGAATTTGCATAAGGCATTATTATCTTTTTATTGAATATTTACAGTTTTTTCTTATACCAGAATATTTATGTAAAGGGTCATCAAAATCTTTTTATACGTGAAAATTTACGCAAAAGGGAAAGGTAATTGAATGTTCAAAGGTGTTTTCAATAGTAAACAGTGTCATTTTTTGCTGGCTTTAAACTGACGAAAGAAAGCTATAATTATGGGAGATAAACAAATTGATATCATTATTACTTTGATTTAGGGGTGTATTTTGGCGCATAGTGAATCATATTATCAAGCTGTAAAGTGTATATAATTTTTTTGTCATTATACAAATCTTGCGCAATTTCGTTTTTCTCATTCAAGTAGGAGTGTTAGATAAAAAGGGGGATAAATTCTTTGTTATCGTAACATCGTACACTCTGTGTGGATTGGACTGAGCTAGTCGTGGCATATTTAAATTATAGGCAGAGCGGTTGGCAGCAGGAAACCGAACGCTAATTACATCAGCGTGCGGCGTTATCATAGCAATATATATTACTCATATTTAGACCAGGGTAGAAAATTAAATAATCACATCAAATAATTTTAATCACCGTGTATAAGGAATTTCATTAAATAATACGCTTTATTAAAACCTTGAAGCATAAATAAACTCGGTCGTTTCAGTAAAAATAAGAAATTTAAATTACTTATAAGACGCTTTATATCAAAAGAAGCAGTATTGAAAAGCTCTGCGTGTAATGTAATTATTCCTAAGCAAAGAGAAATTACGTGCAAAATTTATCTTAATTAACTCTATTTAAGTAACCGGTAGTAAAACAAAGTGTACCTATAATAATTAATATTTAAGTTGTATTCGCTAAAAATGAAAAGGATAGAAATCAATTTTAATTGGAGTTAATGAAACCGTTAATAACATATAATACCTATAGAAACTTGTAAAAACCCAAGATTAAAATACCACGGAATAAAGCTCTGAGAATTAATATTATTTTGAACACCTGCGTAGTTTAAATATCACATTCGGCGTAAATTTTGCAGATAATTAATGTTTCAAAGAATCTTGGGAAAACGTCGCATAATAGTTACGAGAATTGCTAAAGCTGGGTTATTTCACACTCCATGTGGACTAAAATAATCGATAATAAAGAATATCAAGTTGCACCAATAAGAACACGGTAGAGAAGGAAAGAGAAAATGCGTCAAGCAAAGACACATATTGTAGAAGGCGGGATTTAAGCAACGTCACGGGGGTCACAATTGGTTAAAAATAGGATGCAAATATCAGAGGTAGAACAACAATTTCTGTACAAAATCAATTAGTTTTTCTCGGACATGCTTGCGTGCCGTGTGGAAATTTTCTGAGATTTGAATGGGGCGAGTGAAAATTCGTAAAAATCGACGTGCGAGCAACAGACTGGGAACATAGAATGAGGAATTCTTTAGAATTACCCGTTTTGGGGAACCGACCGACAGACAGGCTTTTGCTATATATACCGAGATGAAGATAAACAAGCTCTCTTAGACTTTTGACGATTCGATGCGTTAAAAGCTCGTACATACGCGACTTGATTGAAAATGTTAAACCGTGCATTTTAGTTTGATTAAATAATTTAAAGTTTGCTAGTATATTTTAGTGATTCAAAATAGCTTGTTATTTACGTGCTAACATGAATGTACTTCAGTGCACTTAGATACGAGGTAATAAAATTTAGTTTCACTGTATCAATTAGCAAAATTTACAACGACGAATGTATACACAAAAGTAGGCAGTTTTGGTGTATATTGGTGACAGAAGCATGAATTTCTTTGCTATTTTTTTGGGGTGTTAATAATTAAATGGTTCAAATACGTGTCTGGATCCATGAAACAAGGGTCAGATAAACACAGATGAGTTCCGGAAAGGCCCAGAAACGACTTTGAATGGATGGTGATGGAGAAAATTTTAAAAGCGTAGAGAATCAGAAGCCGTAAATATAATCCTGGTGAATGGTGTGATTAACTAAAGAAACGATACTTTGAAGCTACGAGGACAGTAACCTTCAGGTAAATTATACTATTTTGTTTGACATTTTTGTGTGTATTGAATGACTTTATAATTGATTTACTTTAAATGGACATTAGTGAAATTGTTCTAACCATAAAAGTTTAATTTTAAGATGAAATTTGCTTGTTTAAGTAAAAGGGTATTTTGTTTTGATGTTCGGGAATATGATGAAACTTTGGGTATGTCTTTGAGCTCAATTAGACAAACCTGGTTAATTAACGTAAAGGGGTGGTAGATGCTCCCTTTATACTCAGACTCCGGTCTGCTTATATTGTTATATTAATTAGTAGGCATCCAACAAGGACTTTAATTTTGGATGCACAGTAAAATGATAATAAAATTAATCCTGAAATTCTTTTTAAAACTGAATTTTATGCTGAATTTTAATTTTGAAATTTTTATGTATTCTGAATATTGATGTAAATAGAGTTAACGTTGATGTTTTTGGTAGGAATGTGTTTGTTTCTTTTATGAATGAGGATGTAAGTTATCTAGAGGAGCAGCCGAGGCGATTAACAGAAGAAAGACGACGGAACAGGTAATTCAAAAGGTTTCACAGCATTCTTGACGCCCAAACTGTGGGGCTCGAATGTTTTTTTTTAAAGGGCCAGTACCTGCAGATATGAGAGGAATCACAGCATTCTTGGCGCCCAACGTGGGGCTCGAGTTCCAAATAAAATTTTTTGTTATTTTATTCCAGGAAACTGGCGATCTGAGAGAGAGAGTTTCTGTGTGTGTATAAATTTAAGAGTATTTGAGAGTGTGTGTGAGTGATTAGAACGTATGCAGAGAAAAGAGTGGTTAAGGAGTCAAGGAGTGGAAATTGGAAGTGACGATAGTGCATTGTGTGAGAAAATTTCGAAAATGGAAGAAGGGAGGCAGTAGAGATCAGTCGAGGACGGAATCAGGGATCAAGGAAACGAAATAATAATGAGGATGCTTGAAAGAATGAATGAGACGTTAAGCGGGGTTAGAGAGGACTCAAATCGAAAATTTGAGCAAATGAGTGATGAATCGAATAGAGCGAGAGAGGACTCAAATCGAAAATTTGACCGAATGAATGAGACATTAACAGGAGTTAGGGAAACCCTAAGTGAGAAAATAGATAAGACGAATAAAGAAGTTTCAGAATTTAAAAATAGTCTTACCGTAAAGATGGGGGAAGTTGAAAATAGGGTTGAAAAAATGAGCGTGATATTACAGGTCTTCGACAGGAAATGGGACATTTAAGGTCCGAAGTACGCATTTTTTGTGAAGAGGAGATTAATGTAAAATGACTGAAGTGACGGACTCATGTAGGGATCAGTTAGGCAGGGTAGAACGTGAAGTTAGTAGTATTAAATACAACATGTCAAATTTAACGGGGGATGGTCCCAGATTTTCTACAGGTGGAGTATCATTGGACCAACACATGAAGTTTTATGGCGATAACAGGGTAAATCCACAAATTTTTATTAATAGTGTAAGAAATCTAGTGGGAAATTTATTTGAGGAACAGACTAAACTGAATACGATAAAGGCTTTATTAAAGGACAACGCGGAAGCGTGGTACAATTTAGTAGGACAGGACATAGACACGTATCAGGACTTTGAAGACAAATTTTTACAACATTACTGGAGTGATCACAAACAGGATCAGATTAGGGACGACTTGATTACAGGAAAATTTAAGGGAGAGTTTGCAGGTTCTAGGGAGCAATATGCCATCCGCAAGTACAGTGTGGCCAAACAACTGAATCCACCATTGACGGACAGACAGATTATTAAGTACCTATCACGACATTTTGAACTGGAAATTAGACAACACGTGGCCTTACAAAACATCACAGAACGGGAGACATTTTTTGAGTATTTGCAGAGATATGACGATGTATGTGTAGGACGGACAAGAGAGATACGAGAACGAAACGTTAACACAGTTAGGTTTGACAACAGGACACCGAATTATCCGAGACGGCCTGACTACAACAGAAATTTTCGACCGAATTGGGAACGACGAGGACAGGAATACAGAAGTAATAGTGCGACTAGGGGACCGACGCCAAGACCTAGTTACACGCGACAGAACAGTTTACCGGAAGTTAACAGGACTGTGACCAGCACGCCGAATAGAGACAGGGACACGGATATTAACACGAGGAGGACGTACGCACAGGTTGTAGAAGGACAACCAGGACCAAGCACGGAAAACAGGAGGAGACAGGATTTTTAGAACGTGACAGACCACTAGATTTCTGTGTAAATGTATACGAACATCCACGTGAATTTTTCAAAATTGAGGAGGAAGTAGAGCCAGAAACTGAGGAAAAATTATGTTTGCCAATTGTTAATTTAGAAATTTTGAAAATAATGTAGAAGTATTACTTGATACAGGGGCAGAGGCGAGTTTAATATCGGAGGAATTCGTCAGCAAAATTAGGGATAAGGTTTGTGATAGAATTATGCCTATAAAGCGTAGCCATTTAGTAGCTCCAAATAGAAAGAAGTTTGCTGTAGTAAATAGTGTTGTGGTGCTTAGGATAGATATAGGAGGTTTAAGCTGTGAACAGGAGTTTGTAATTGTACCTGGACTGAAGTTTCAGAGCATTTTAGGTGTTGACTGTATGATGAAGTTAGGGGTTTTGATAGATATGGAACGGAAGGTAATAAGGATTAATGATAGGGTAGTGCCATGGAAGGGCAGTTATGAAGTCACAGAGGATGACACGGGGTTTAGTATTAATGTAGTAGAAGTAGAGGATGATGAAGTAAAACAGATCAACACAATAAGATGTCCAGAGGATAGGAGAGTAGAGGTTCAAGCTTTAGTACAAAAACATGCAGAATTAGTGGGGGTAGAAGCAACAGCAGCATATCGGGAGCAGGTGAAGGCAGAATTATTTTGATGAGGTTAAGTGGCAAGTTTGTTTTTAATAAAGTAGATTTAAGGAATTCATTCTGGCGGATTCCATTACACAAAAATTCTAGAAGGTGCATAGGATTTTCCATAGAGGGAAAAATCGATAATTGTAAGGTAGTATCGTTTGGTTTGTCGGCAGAAAGGGAAACAATAATAAATGAGAAACAGACAAGTGTAGGGACTGAAGAAGGAGCAATATTAAAGAATCAGGATAATAGGGATGATAAGTTTATTGTATGTGAGATAATAGGGATAATAAGTATAGATATAGAAGGGGGAGAAATAGGGATGAAGAGTATTAGGTTGGTGAGAAGAAAGACTTGGAGAGTCAAGAAGAGAGTTAGATTTAAATAGGATAGGAATAGAGATAGGTGTATATAGAAAAGTAGAAGTAAGTGTTTATAGAAAATAAAGCTAGGTATAGGATAAATATGGGAGATAATTAGGAATAGGTTTAGGATGAGAATAAAGAGTAAATGTGGGAAGAAAATAAGATAGGTTAAGTGTAGATAATTCATATAAGATTAGTGGAGAGTTAGGAATAGCGTAAGAGTAGGATAGGTATATAGGATTAGGTAGGGGGAAGTGAAGTATAGTGAAGATTAGTTAAAAGTTAGGAATAGGATAGGTAGATAGGATTTATATAGGATTAGATGGATGAGTAGGATGAAGTTAGGGATAATTTCAGTTTATAGAATGAGGTGAGAGTTAGGAATAGGATAGGGATATAGGATAGGTGTAAATATTTTTTTTGATTGGAAACAAAGTAGGTAAGTTAGATAGATAAGGGTAGAGAGAGATAGGCAATTTTTTTTGTAATTTTTTTTTGTCTAAATGCTTTATATTTGAAGACAAATAAGTGGGATTATTCGTATTCAAATAGGGGGAAAATACTCATATTTAGACCAGGGTAGAAAATTAAATAATCACATCAAATAATTTTAATCACCGTGTATAAGGAATTTCATTAAATAATACGCTTTATTAAAACCTTGAAGCATAAATAAACTCGGTCGTTTCAGTAAAATAAGAAATTTAAATTATTTATAAGACGCTTTATATCAAAAGAAGCAGTATTGAAAAGCTCTGCGTGTAATGTAATTATTCCTAAACAAAGAGAAATTACGTGCAAAATTTATCTTAATTAACTCTATTTAAGTAACCGGTAGTAAAACAAAGTGTACCTATAATAATTAATATTTAAGTTGTATTCGCTAAAAATGAAAAGGATAGAAATCAATTTTAATTGGAGTTAATGAAACCGTTAATAACATATAATACCTATAGAAACTTGTAAAAACCCAAGATTAAAATACCACGGAATAAAGCTCTAAGAATTAATATTATTTTGAACACCTGCGTAGTTTAAATATCACATTCGGCGTAAATTTTGCAGATAATTAATGTTTCAAAGAATCTTGGGGAAAACGTCGCATAATAGTTACGAGAATTGCTAAAGCTGGGTTATTTCACACTCCATGTGGACTAAAATAATCGATAATAAAGAATATCAAGTTGCACCAATAAGAACACGGTAGAGAAGGAAAGAGAAAATGCGTCAAGCAAAGACACATATTGTAGAAGGCGGGATTTAAGCAACGTCACGGGGGTCACAATTGGTTAAAAATAGGATGCAAATATCAGAGGTAGAACAACAATTTCTGTACAAAATCAATTAGTTTTTCTCGGACATGCTTGCGTGCCGTGTGGAAATTTTCTGAGATTTGAATGGGGCGAGTGAAAATTCGTAAAATCGACGTGCGAGCAACAGACTGGGAACATAGAATGAGGAATTCTTTAGAATTACCCGTTTTGGGGAACCGACCGACAGACAGGCTTTTGCTATATATACCGAGATGAAGATAAACAAGCTCTCTTAGACTTTTGACGATTCGATGCGTTAAAAGCTCGTACATACGCGACTTGATTGAAAATGTTAAACCGTGCATTTTAGTTTGATTAAATAATTTAAAGTTTGCTAGTATATTTTAGTGATTCAAAATAGCTTGTTATTTACGTGCTAACATGAATGTACTTCAGTGCACTTAGATACGAGGTAATAAAATTTAGTTTCACTGTATCAATTAGCAAAATTTACAACGACGAATGTATACACAAAAGTAGGCAGTTTTGGTGTATATTGGTGACAGAAGCATGAATTTCTTTGCTATTTTTTTGGGGTGTTAATAATTAAATGGTTCAAATACGTGTCTGGATCCATGAAACAAGGGTCAGATAAACACAGATGAGTTCCGGAAAGGCCCAGAAACGACTTTGAATGGATGGTGATGGAGAAAATTTTAAAAGCGTAGAGAATCAGAAGCCGTAAATATAATCCTGGTGAATGGTGTGATTAACTAAAGAAACGATACTTTGAAGCTACGAGGACAGTAACCTTCAGGTAAATTATACTATTTTGTTTGACATTTTTGTGTGTATTGAATGACTTTATAATTGATTTACTTTAAATGGACATTAGTGAAATTGTTCTAACCATAAAAGTTTAATTTTAAGATGAAATTTGCTTGTTTAAGTAAAAGGGTATTTTGTTTTGATGTTCGGGAATATGATGAAACTTTGGGTATGTCTTTGAGCTCAATTAGACAAACCTGGTTAATTAACGTAAAGGGTGGTAGATGCTCCCTTTATACTCAGACTCGGTCTGCTTATATTGTTATATTAATTAGTAGGCATCCAACAAGGACTTTAATTTTGGATGCACAGTAAAATGATAATAAAATTAATCCTGAAATTCTTTTTAAAACTGAATTTTATGCTGAATTTTAATTTTGAAATTTTTATGTATTCTGAATATTGATGTAAATAGAGTTAACGTTGATGTTTTTGGTAGGAATGTGTTTGTTTCTTTTATGAATGAGGATGTAAGTTATCTAGAGGAGCAGCCGAGGCGATTAACAAAAGAAAGACGACGGAACAGGTAATTCAAAAGGTTTCACAGCATTCTTGACGCCCAAACTGTGGGGCTCGAATGTTTTTTTTTAAAGGGCCAGTACCTGCAGATATGAGAGGAATCACAGCAATATATATATAGAAAAGACTGCAAACATTGGCAGCAGGAAACCGAACGTTAATTACATCAGCGTGCGGCGTTATCATAGCAATATATATATAGAAAAGACTGCAAACATTCAACATACTAAAGCTCTTCATTTTTGGTATAGTAAATTTTTATTCCATTTTGTATGGACTGCACCTTGCCGAAGTTCTAGATTACTAGAACAGGTAAAATGGTTTGCGTGTTCTAATAAGCTGAGTGCCAAACTACCGGCCCAACCAAAGTAGTAGAGTCGTTAATGAGGAACCAGACTAAGACAGGTCCCCGAAAGAAAGCAGCGGCCCTTTCGGTACTTAGATTGGCAGAGACCATAGGGGTCGGTATGGCAGTCTAAGACACGCTATTGCGATGTGGAAGGCAACGGGAAGCCACCACATTACCTCCCAAGTACACAGCGTACTTAAATTGTAATAAACATGATGTCATTTTCTGGGGTAAAAGATTGCGGAGTTAAAATAGTCTTCCATTCGGATCTCCAGGAGGGGACTACTTTGGAGGATGCGATCGGAAAGTTCAGAATAAGCGTTATGAACATTTTGCGAGTCAGAGCGTGGAACGTTAGAAGTATGAAGCAAATAGATAAGCCAGAGAACCTGAAAATTGAAATGAATAAGTTAGCACTAGACATGGTAGAGATCAGCGAAGTTCGGTGGCCAAAGGCGAAGAAATTTTGGAGTGGAGACTTCAGGGTAATGCATACAGGAGCACAGGAAGTAAATTCGGATGTGGGGATAGTTATGTGAAAAAAGATAGGACACTGTGTAGAGAATTACTTACAAAAGAACGAAATAGTTCTCATGGTTAGATTAGAATCTAAACCGGTAAACACAGTAATAATACAAGTATACATGCCCACCTCTAGCTACAGTGACGAATATGTGAAAGCGATCTACAAAGATATCGAAGACATACTAAGATACGTAAAAGGACATGAAAATTTAATAATTACGGGGGATTTTAATGCAGTGGTAGGTGACGGTAGAGAAGGAGCGGTAGTAGGTTTATTTGGGTTAGGCACGAGAAACGACAGAGGAAATAGGCTGGTATAATTTTGCGACAAGAACAATTTAATCATCATAAACACATTATTTCAACATAATGCTAGAAGACGATATACGTGGAAGATGCTAGGAGATATAGCAAGATATCAAATAGATGACAATCTTGTTAAACAACGGTTTAGGAATCAAGTAAAAGATTGTAGAAGCTACCCAGAAGCAGATATAGACACTGACCACAACATCGTAATTATGAAGGCCGCATTCAAATTTAAAAATCTGAAAAAGAGGAACGGAAAAGATACTCTGACTTTGAGAAACCAAAAATAAAGATATTCAAGAAAGATTCGAAAAAAAGTTAAATGAATTGCTAAAAGATATTGAGCAAATATCTGATACTAAGGAAGTAGAAACAGAATGGAATAACATTAAATCCAGCTTAGACATGATGGCCAGAGATATTCTGGAGTATACACAAAAAGAAAATAAGAAACCATGGATAACAAAAAATATCCTGAATTTAATTAAAGAACGACGAAAATACAAAAATAAATCAGAAGAAACAGGAAAACAGAGATACAACCCCATAAAATGGGAAATTATTCGCAAATGCAGGAAAGCTAAAAAACAATGGATTGATGAAAAGTGCAAAGAGGTACAAACTAAGATGGAAATAGGAAAGACAGATGAAGCATACAAACTAATTAGAATTGGAATTTTAGGGATATAAAACCGTATAACAAAAATATAAAGGACGAGGGAGGAAACATCATTATAGAAAATGTAGAAAAAGTGGGTAGATAGCATGACTATACAGGGAATTTATGTGCAGGAGAGGAACTAACAGCACTACAACAGGAATCAGACATTGAAAATGATGACTTGGATATCCTATACTTAGAGATGAGTTTGAATTAGCATTAAAGGGTCTGAAAAATGGTAAAGCCCCGGGCACAGATAAAGTGCAAGCAGAAACTCTAAAACAGTAACAAAACGTCTTTTCCAACTTCGAAGCTATATGTATGAAACTGGCGATATACCCAAAGATTTCAAACGTAACATCATAGTAACTATACCAAAAAAGAAAGGCGCGGATAGATGTAAAAATTTTCGAACAATAAGTTTGACAGCACACGTATCAAAACTATTAACTAGAATAGTACAAAGACGAATGGAAAACGAGCTGAAGAAATACTAGGAGAAAATCAATTTGGGTTTAGGCTAAACAGGGGAACACGGGAGGCTATTTTAGCTCTGAGAGTGATAATGGAGAAAACTAAGGGGAAAGCGTGTATATAGGGTTTGTAGATATGGAAAAAGCATTTGACAATGTAGAATGGAAAAAATGATCGAAATACTTAAAAAAATAGGAATGAGTTATAGGGATAGTACATAGCTGATACAATAAGCAAACAGCAGTAATAGAATTAGAGCAGCAACGTAAAGAAGTAAACATTAAGAGAGAGGTGAAACAGGGATGTGCCCTATCGCCATTAATTTTTAACTTGTACATTGAAGAGGCAATGGATATTGTCAAATGCAGGAAGGCGTTTGGAATTACTTTGCAGCGACAATAAATTGATATGCTTAGAATTGCAGATGATATGGCGGTATTAACATCTAGCAAGGAAGAGTTAGAAACTGCTCTTAATGAAATGGAAACGGTTCTAACAGAGAGATACGGTATGAAAATTAACAAAAATAAAACTAAAGTACTAGTATGCAAGGAGGGGGGGGGGATAAATGAAAAACAAGAATACAAATAGGTAACAAGAAATTACAAGAGGTTAGGGATTTCTGCTACCTAGGAAACCAAATAACATAAGATGGGAAAAGCGCGAAAAATATAAAACAAAGATTAACACAAGGTCGTGCTCCATTTAACAAGAGAAAGCAACTACTGTGTTCAAAGACAACAAACATAGAAACCAGGAAAAGATTGCTTAAAACATATGTGTGGAGCACAGCACCGTACGGCTGTGAAGCCTGGACAGTAGAAGAAGCGAACAAGAACAAGGTAAAAGCCTTTGAAATGTGGTGCTACAGACGTATGATGAAGATATCATGGACAGACAAAGTTAAGAACGAAGATGTACTGAAAATGGTAGGGGAAAACAATATATGGAAAACGGTAAAAAGTAGGAGAGATAGGATGATAGACCACATACTATGGCATGAGGAAATAGTGAGAAGTATATTAGAAGCAGTGATAGGAAAAAAGAGAAGTAGAGGTCGACCTAGGTTAGACTACTGCACACAGATAGTGAAAGATGTAGGCTGTAGGAATTTCAGAGAAATGTGTAGGCTAGCTCAGAATAGAATCAATGGAGGTACGCATTCAACCAGTCCCAAGGTGGATATACTAATGACTAAAAAAATAACTGTACTTAATCATGATGATTATTATAAGCAACTACAGGTATTGGTTGTGCAATATTCTCGAATAATGTTAAAAGTGTAAAAGGATTTACTGGAAAACTATTAATTTGGGAAATGTCTAAGTGTTGGGGGATCTTGGCAGCCACAGTCTGCTTAACTCCCTTCACATACCCTACATTTGATTTTTCCAATGCTTTACCCGAAGGTACTACATTGGCCAGGAACGAGTTTTTTTTTACCTGAAAATGTTGAATTTTGTCGAACTCTTGCTGTTCAAAGCAAGGTAGGGATGTTCAACGTGCGTGACAACACACATGCGGCATCTCTATTTTACCTCTCATACAAACGAGGGCGTGTTTTTGTGAACAATGTCCGCCTATCATTTTTCAAGCGGACCATATCGGGATTTGAACCCGGAACCTTGAACATAGTAGTCACACATATACCAACTACATCACAGAGCCGCCCTCGCTTCACATACCTTGCATATGATTTTCCAATGCTCCACCCAAAGGTACTACATTGGCCAGGAAGAGTTTTTTTACCTAAAAACTTTTGAATTTTGCCGAACCCTTGCTGGGTAGGGATCTTTAACGTGCGTAACAACACACACACGGGACCTTCATTTTACCTCTCACCCGAACGAGGGCGAATTTTTGTGAAAAATGCTCGCCTAACATTTTTCAAGCGGACCGTGTCGGGATTAGAACCCGGGACCTTGGATGTAGTAGTCACACGCATACCAACTACGTCACAAAGCCGCCTTCCTTTCACATACCTTACATGTAATTTTGCAATGCTCCACCCGAAGGTACTACATTGGCCAGGAAGCGAGTCTTTTTTTACCTGGAAAATTTGGAATTTTGCCGAACCCTTGCTGTTCAAAGCAAGGTAGGGATCTTTAACGTGCGTGACAACACTCACACACGGGACCTCCATTTTACCTCTCATCCGAACGAGAGTGTATTTTTGTGAAAAATGCTCGCCTAACATTTTTCAAGCGGACCGTGTCGGGATTCGAACCCGGGACCTTGAATGTAGTAGTCACACGCATACCAACTAGGTCACAGAGCCGCCTTCCCTTCACATACCTTACATGTAATTTTGCAATGCTCCACCCGAAGGTACTTCATTGGCCAGGAAGCGAGTTTTTTTTACCTGGAAAATTTGGAATTTTGCCGAACCCTTGCTGTTCAAAGCAAGGTAGGGATCTTTAACGTGCGTGACAACACTCACACACGGGACCTCCATTTTACCTCTCATCCGAATGAGGGTGTATTTTTGTGAAAAATGCTCGCCTAACATTTTTCAAACGGACCGTGTCGGGATTCGAACCCGGGACCTTGCGCGTAGTAGTCACACACATACTACTACGCCACGTAGCCGTCCCCTTCACAAACCACTGAATCTCGTTCAAATAGGGCATAAAATTAGAAAACAATAGAAGGTGAACCGAGCTATATATAGGCTATGTGGGAATTTCAGGGAACTGTGTAGGCTAGCTCTGAATATAAATAAGTGGAGGTACGTGTCCAACCAGTTTTGAGACGGAAAACCTAATGACGAAAAAATAAGCGCAAATAAATCTGGTGTTTATATAAACAACTACAGGTGTTGGTTGTGAAATATCTGTAACTAATGTTGACTGTGCGAAAAGATATATTGGAAAAAAAATATTAAATCGGCAAATAGAAGGGAATCGAGCTGTATAAAAGCTGTTGTGAAAATTGCAATTTGAAGACGCAAATCCAATGATGAAAAAAATAAGTGCTCTTAAATTTGATGATTATTATAAACAACTACGAGGTGTTAATTGGGAAATATTTTCAAATAATATTGATTGTGCGAAAGCATAAATTGGAAAACTACTAATTCGACAAAGGTTCAAGTGCTGGGGGAACTTGGCAGCCACGGGCTGCTTACTCCTTTTCACAACCGCTAAATGTCGGAGAAATAGGATATAACAATAGAAAAGGACTGAACTGCATCGCCTATGATCAAAGACAACAAACCTAGAAACAAGAAGAAAATTGTTGAAAGCATATGTGTGAAGCACAGCACAGTATGCCTATGAAATACGGGCAGTAGGGAAAGCAGACAGAAAAACGGTAGCAGCCTTTTGGAATGTTGAGCTTCAGATGTATGAGGATGATAGCATGGACAGATAAAGTTAATAACAAATAGGTTATAGAAATAGTAGGGGAATAAAGATATCTGTGGAAAAAAATAGGAAAAATAGAAAGGCAGAATACATTCTAAGGCATTTTTGGGGAATAGTATGGGATATATTAAAGCAGAGATAGGAAAAAGGAGGTAAATGTAGACTTAGATAAGATAGTGGTAGATGCAGAATGTGCAAATTTCAGGGAAATGTGTAGGCTAGTTCAGAATAGGAAACAATGAGGATACGGGTATAACTAGTTCCAGGACTGAAGACCTAATGATGATGAGATGTTTATTATTGAGGACAAAGTTGCAAATAATGATGATTGAGTGGATCGTAGTCTTTTAGTTAAGGCTTGCAAATAAACTGCGTGAGCGTGAGTGTGCGTGTGACCGTTGTATCCCGTTTTCATCAGCATTTTTTAAATAGTCACGTGCATTTCCTACCTTAGAACCTTAAAAGTTAAAGTTTTGCATCAAAGATTACCTAATAGTTTGTGGTCTTTGTACAGCCTAAAAAGTTACAATTTTATATTGTAGAATGACCTCGCCACGGGTGACCGTTCGTGGCCTAAAATTAAACGCAACCGCCTTTTTAATCTTTTATCTTGTCGATCGTTCAGATCGCGCCATTCATTAATATTTTGCACTCCGATTTCGTGCTTATAGGGTATTACGGCCCTGGTTAAAATAAAGTATATTGTGGAAAGATAAACAAACGAAACAATGAATGGAGACTGATCACGTAGATTGGTACATATTTGATTTTTATCGTATAAGGTATCGAGCACCATTGAAACAAACACTGGCACAATTGAGCAAAAAACGAGCACAATTCAATGGACTAATAAAAAATCGATAAACTCAAAAAAACGGGGGCTATGACCCTATGAAGATATTAACTTTTTTTGCTATAAGCAATTGAGCACATTTAAAACAAGCACCGGCACAATTGAGCACAAAACAAACACAATTCAACGAATTAAAAAATTTGAAAAACTCAAAAAAAGCGAGAAAGTGGGGGCTAACCGTCAACTTCACCCGCAGATATTTTTTAATTTTTTTCCGCTATAAGCAAATGAACACAATTGAAACAAACTTCGACACAATTGAGCACAAAACGAGTACAATTCACCGCACTAAAAAAAAATTAAAAAGCTGTAATTGGAGACCAAATGGACTCACCTTTACGACTTTATTACAGGGGAAATAAAATTAATAGTATGAGATACGTTTGTAATCTTGAATGTAAGTGGGGAAGTTCCGTTAGGAACACAGACACAGACTTTTCATACTTTATTTCTTTATTCTATCAACTTCGTTGGGAAAATTAAATAAACGATGCTGACATTTTGTACTAAAGAATTCGAGGTGCAAAATTATAATTGCAATCAATAATAACTGCATCTTACAATAAATGTAATCAGGGCCGTGGCGAATGAATTATATTGGGGGGTTCCAAAGTAAAATTTGCCAATTCATATATATATATATATATATATATATATATATATAGCTGTGGATCGTGGGGTCAGTCTCTGGATCTCCCTAAAACCTATTCGAATTCTAACGTTGGGGCGTCATAAGATTGCTGTGATCGGGGACTTAATGTTTAAGAATCGAGAATGAGTCATTTGCCAAATACTTTTCAAAAAAATAAAAGTATCACAAAAAAAATTTCTTAACCGGATTCTTCTGCTGCAACAAAATATCTTCAACAGCTTCCCTGGCTAGCTCAGCTGTGCCTCTTCTCGGATACCTAAATTTACAACCATTCTTCCTTCCCATTCACACACCATTCAATAAAATCACAAAATAATACAACAATCATACAATCTTTATTTACCGCTATTTACAAACAAATTATTCACAGATATGTACAGTTCAGTACTCTAGTTACAACTCAATAAGTGCTATTTTTGTAAAGTCCTTGTTTTAAAATTTTAATTGCAAACACATTTAATACAATAGGAGTAAATGGGCCCCAAATAATATCCTATATTTATTATTGCACACTGAAGTATGGTGAGCTCATAATAACCCAGTTTATTAATGTATGCTTTTCACCTTGCATAAAATTACTACAAAATTAATAACCCATGTACCCTTAACAATCCAATCCAAATTCGTAATGAAAATTAGTAAGCTTTACATACACCTTTTCTTTTTTAATATTTAAAATACCCTAATAATTGTTAAGTACACGTATCTTATCCAATCACATAACAAATAATTCCAACAGTTTATCAAATAACAGCAAATTCAAATGAGTTACCTGGAAAATGCTTCAAGTCTCCATCTCGAACGATGATGCTTTATCCTCCAGAACCCCTTGGCTTCGTGACTATGCGTTCTGATTCACCAGATATTTATAGATGATAACCTCAGTCTACGCCGAGCTCCGTGCTACCAATTACCATTCCACCCAGCATCCAAATTCACGTATATTACACTTGTGTTTATTGCTTTATTAATTTACTAGCTTGGTATGGTATTAGTTGGACCTCAATTTAATGCACTCGACACTACACCCGTTAATAACTACAAGGCCTCAACTTACGCTATAAATGCTAATACTATTTTTACTGAATTATACAATTTTTCAATACTCACAAGCCTCTACTATAACGTCGGTTGATTATTATACGTAGTCTAAAGCGATGAAAATAAAGAGAACAATACTAATTTTCTTAGAGTATTTATACAATTCAAAATGCCACCTCTCGGCCACTCTTCACGCAAAATACTTAATTTAAAATAATATTTCTGCAAATTTTGGATATAACCGCCTTAAAACTTCCAGAAATTTACCTCGTAGACTCGACGTATGATTCGAAAAATCGCATTCACCTGTCACGTGTTCATCCGTTGTAAAACTACTTGTTATTGTTATTCCTGTCTTATGCATATTTGATATCGCGTTCCAACCCCACTTGAGTTGTAAAAAATCGATATTGCTGACCGCGTCCACGTGGATTGAATACGTGCGTTTTGAAACCAATGCATTTATACCCGTCTTTATCTGTAGCATATTATTGATCGTGCATCCCTTCTGCTCTTTAAGAAACTTCGTTAACTTGTTACTTGAAGCAACTGACGGTTGGAAATATATTCTATGAAACCCGCTTTATTATGTTTCTAAATACGAAGAAAGTAACCTTTCAAACAGGTGTTCTTAATTATTGATCGTTTAAAATAACAATTCTCGGAGTCTAAATTTCACGGTATTCGACACAACCGATGTCCTGGTTTGTTACAACAAACCCTTTTGCCTTGGTATTATTGATTTTATATACCCTGGTGCGTTTTCTGATGTTATTACACGTTGAATTAAAATAGATTAAATTAATGATGCGTTTCTATTTGCATTTAAAACTGGTTTTCTTTATGAACCTATTACTTTTCAATCCTTACTTATAAAAATACGTCAATACTTGTTTGTTTAAATTAAATAAATGAAATAAATTTTGCGCGTAAATAAGTTGTTCCTTTCTCTATACAGGGTGTTTGAAATTGCATTGCTTACTCCAAATTTAACCCCTTGAATCCATAACAATATATATATATATATATATATATATATATTCATGTGCTCGTGCGCTAGTGAATTTACTCATATTATATACGTATATATATATATATATATATATATATATTGCTGTGAATCCTCCAAAATCCGGGAACTCTAGATTTCGAATCGAGCCTCACGAATTGGGCGTCAAGAATGCTGTGAAACCTACAAAAAGCTATTAACTTAACTGGTCCGTTGACTTTCTTCTGTTAATCGCCTCTTTACTCTTTTCCGCCTCGGCTGCTCACCTAGTTAAACCTTCATCCTCATTCATAAAAAAAAACAAACACGTTCCTACCACAAACATCAACGTTAACTCTATTTACATCAATATTCACAATACATTAAAATTTCAAAATTAAAATTCAGCCTAAAGTTTAATATCAGAAAATTTCAAGATTAAATTTGTTATCATTTTAATGTGCATCCAGAATTAAAGTCCTTGTAGGATGCCTACTAATTAATATAACAATATATGCACACCTGAGTCTGAGTACAAAGGGAGCATCTACCACCCCTTTACGTTAATTAACCAGGTTCGTCTAATTGAGCTCAAAGACATACCCAAATTTTCATCATAATCCAGAACATAAATACTAAATACCCCTTTCTACTTAAACAAGAAAAGCTCACCTTAAAATTAAAAATTTGCTGTTAGTACAATTTCACTACTGTCCATTTTAAGTAAATAAATTATAAAGTTATTCAACACACACCAAACATCAAAAATCGAACAACAAAGCATAAGTTACCTGAAGGTTAATGCACTCGGGCTCCAATGTACATCGTCCTCTGTTAATCACACCAATCCAACTGGGTTATGTTTACGTCCTCGGATTACTGGTCGCTTTTAAACATTTTCTCTACACCACCATTCATCTAAAGTTGTTTCAGTGCTTTTCCGGAACTCATCTGTGTATATCAGAAGCTTGTTTTGTGGATCCAGACACGTTTACGAATCATTTAATTATTAACACCCCCGAAAAATAACAAAGAAATTCATACTTCTTTCACCAATATACGCCAAAACTGCCTACTTTTGTGTATTCATTTGTCGTTGCAAATTTGACTAATTGGTACAGTGATACTAGACTTTATTACCTTGTATCTTCTTTTCTAAGTGCATTAAATTACATTCATTGTAGCACGTAAAGAACAAACTGTTTTAAATCACCAAAATATACGAGCAAACTGTTTAAATTATTCTATCAAAATCGGAAACTAAAAAGCACTGTTTAACGCATTGAATCAATTCGAAAATCTAAGAGAGCGAAACTTATATCAACCTGGGTATATATAGTGGTTAGCCCGTCTGTCGGTTTTGTCCTCAAAACGGCCAGTTTCTAGAATTTCGTGTACTATGTTCCCATCTCGCCCGCCTGTGCGTCGGTTCTTATTAAATTTGCACTCGCACCAGTTAAATCTCAGAAATTTCGACACGGCTCGCAACGTCTGGAAATAACTAATTAATTTTTATACAGAAATGTTATTTTACCTCTCAAGTTTGCCTTTACTTTCAACCAATCGCAACCCAGTGACGTTGCTCCACTCACGCCTTTTACTATATGTGTCTCGGTCTTGCGCATATTATCTGTCTCTATCTACCCTGTTCTTATTGGTGCAAATTGATATTCTTTATTATCGATTATTTCAGTCCATGTGGACTGTGAAATAACCCACCTTATTAGCATTTCCCGTAACTATTAAGCTACGGTTTCTCCAGCATTCTCTGTAACCATTAATTATCTGCAAATTTTACGCAGGTGTTCAAACATAATACTTCTACAATCTGAATATTATTGGGTTTTTTTTACTAGCTTTTATAGATATTATATGTTACTAATGGTCCAATTAACTCCAATTAAAATAATACCCTTTAATTTTTAGTGACTCCTAATCAAATATTAATTATTTTCTGTACATTTTGTTTAATACCGGTTACTTAAAATTGAGTTAATTAATATAAATTTTGCACGTAATTTCCATTTGTTTCTTTACTCGGAATAATTAAATTACACGTAGAGTATTTTAATACTGCTTCCTTTTTTATAGCAAGCATCTTGTAAATGATTTAAATCTCTTATTTTTAATGAAACGAATGAATTTTTATTCTCCACGGTTTTTTAATAACGCGTACCTTTTCCCAAAGCTTCTACACGGTGATTAAAATTATTTGATGTGATTATTTAATTTTCTACCCTGGTCTAAATATGAGTAATATATATATATATATATATATATATATATATATATATATATAATAACAGGACGGTTATTAAACACCAGATGTAACAGCAAGTTGAGTGACACATGTTTTAATTCTGCTGCTTTTGCCATAACTTCGCACATTCTTTGCGAATTTTGGCAGTTATCAAACAAAACTTCCATTTTAGTTTGAAGAGCGGGAACATTGAAGCAACAGCTTTTAAATTGGACAGTGTTAGGTTACATTTGTTGACAGAAGGATTGAATACCAAATATAGTGGCTTAATCGCTTCACTGCAGTCAACAACGTTTGAGTTTAAAGCTATCGTCAGTGTATTTAAAACACATTTTAATTCAGCTCTCTAATAGCCATGAAATGTGAACGCAGGTCGCGTGTCTCTATTTTCATCAATCCTTTTGGGCATAAGTCTTCGCCTATCATGTTTTTCAAGCGTCAACTATAATGAAATCGCATACTTTTCGGCGGTTATAATCAGATCATCAATTTCATCATGGCTGTTAGTAATAGACTCAAGAGACTTAATAACGCTTTTTATTAATACAATTGCATCTATAATGTTTAGTTCTGTAGATTCTAGAGCTTCTGTCAGCAGCTTCATTTTGTTCAAAACTAATTTCATAAATATAACAGCAATAGTAAAATCGAAATTAAGAACCCTCTTTATTAATCCAAATAATTTTGTCTCAGAGTCATATTCGTGTTTTGAGACGGAAATTTCATACGTAACATCAACGATTACTTCAAAAGAAGTACTGATAGCTTTTAATGTTTCGGCTCTAGCTGTCCACCTTGTCCTTGATACATTTTTTATATGTAGCTAGTTTGCCACTGATTTAAGTCTATCATTTAGACGTTCATGACGTTTGGTGCTTGCACTGAAAAATACATTTATAGTTCCTGCATAATATTAAAGGAATCGGAAATTATTTGACTAGATTTACAACAATGTTCGACTGCGGTGTTGGTTCTGTGTGCCTGGCGTGGCACATATGGTACAATGTGCGTCACTAACTCTGTTACTTCTTTCTGAGCACCAGTAAATTCGTCCGACATTGCAAATGCATAGTCATATGACTGAAAGGCAAGTTTTACAGTATTTATACCATTATTTACCAACGACTGTACAATATCTTTTGCAAACCGATACCTGTTTTAATCTTGGACACTTTAATCTCAAGCAACCTCTCTCGTAGTTTTCCATTTTCGTCCACTGTTCTTACAACAATAGAAAGGCCATCCTTATGTGATGTATGAGGTGCTGTATCAGTCATAATCGCGTAGAATGGACTCGCGATAACTTCTTCAACAACTTTTTTCCTTATTTCTTTAGGTAGAAGTTATATAAATTCGTTTTGGGAATTCACACTAAGATATGTAACTTGATATGCACGCATGCTGGTGTCTTCGATCCACCGTTGTAACACTGGATTGTGCCTAGCT
This sequence comes from Platerodrilus igneus, assembly GCA_036346225.1. Classification (NCBI taxonomy): domain Eukaryota; kingdom Metazoa; phylum Arthropoda; class Insecta; order Coleoptera; family Lycidae; genus Platerodrilus; species Platerodrilus igneus. The sequence goes on along the minus strand of JARFIW010000048.1, from coordinate 47,832 downwards.
ACAAGCCGAACAATTTAAATAAAATTATTATTTTCTTCATCGTCAGATCCTCAAAATGCAATACTCTGCCGGCTCAGTGTTCTTACAATATCCCCAATTATTTCTATAGCTTTAGTGTTACAGCTAAGGATTTTTCCTCTTCTATTAGTAAATTACGCTTATTTTTGTTAAATAAAATATCAACGTGCCCGAACTTTAAAGCATACGCACAGAAATATTTTACTGCAGCCTTATCAGACCTTGAAGAAAAGTGCAGTTCGAGTTTTCCCAATTTGCCTTTACCCGAACTTTTTATTTTTCCCCAGTTTCGCACGCCCTCCCTCATCCAAGCCGTTTCGGATTTATCTCTGTCACAACCGTTTGGGAAAGACAACAGACAAAACAGTAAGCGGAGTTTTTTACAGTGCTGTAGTCCAGATATTCCAACTGATTGTACCATTTCGCGTTAAAGCGATTTTTTCCATCACTTGGAAATATTTGCAACTGCGGTTGGTGTGGTCCAAGTGCGATTAAACAATCCCGTTGATTATCACTTTCAACAGGTTATCGTTCACCAGAATCATGACTAATAATCGGCAAATTTGACTATCTTCTTCAATTATAATATCTTTCAGGCTATTCCTTTCCAAAAACATCGTTACACACTTTAGTGGTGTTATCACAAGTATCTTTTAGCAATTGAACAGCATCCAGTATCTCAATTGCTGCGATTTGTTCGTTTAATATAGTTTTGTCACGTATTTTTTGCAAAAGTTCCTTACAGGCACTTAACACGTCAACTAAATCAGCAAATTTTCCAATGCATTCTAACAGAACAACATTGTCGCAAAATTTAAAAGATTCCAACGAAGGGTTTTTATTAACGGGCTCAGCTAGCTCATCTGAATCTACCGAAATTTGTTCTTCTTCAACCCATCATGTATTATTCTGTTTTCGGATATGATTTACTGAGCTGGTACTGCACTAAAATATGCTGTGTTTGGTTGATGTAACTACAACAGTTGGTTTCGACATAATTGATAAAAGCCCTAAAAGGTCAATGTTGTAATCCATATCTTCTTGAAACTGATCAATAAATGATTTTCAAAAATATATGGATGGATGCATCAATTTTTCACAGGCATGGTATATACACGTTATGTATTTGCTGTCTAAACGCATAGAACGCAACAAGATTAAACTCATTATATTCGATGTTATAAACTAGTGGTAAAATACAGCTTATCGGGGGTCGACTATTTTAGGTATATTCATAGAATGTTTATGTGTAACGTATTCTGTGTGCATGCTGGTACTATCATATTCAAACAGATTAATATTTAATTCGGATTCCGATTTATCATACTCATCCTACAAAGTAGAGAATGCTAAATTGTAGAAGAAGAATTTTAAAACTGTACGTGTTCAGCTTTACCTACTGTATTTGTGGTTGCTGTTCGTAGACGACGAGTTTTGGCTGCTTCAAATGGGTTAAAAGGCGCACCTACATGTTTAACTCGAACTGATGCGCTATTATGACAACTAAATCCGTGCTTTCGTTTATAATCGTCGTCAAATTGACTCGAGTTTAATTCTCTTTCTCTTCTTGGAAGTCGGGTTCATGGCTTGCAAAGACAAATCTCAAAATGTAGAAGCTGTACAGAGTTAATAAAATATATCACGAGGCTTGGCTAACGTGTGTGAAGTTAGCATCTCAACTATCAGCATCTCATAAAACAACTTCATATTTACTTTTGCATCCAGCATAGTTCTACAGTTCTTGATAAGTTTTACCAATAGTTCGGTCGAATTAACCGTAAAAATTGAATTTTTAGAAATGAGATGCTAACTTCCAAAAACACATTTTAGCATCTCACCGTATTTCGAACATTCGACCTCAGGGGAGATGTAATCCGTGGAGTTCTATAGCCAAAACACATTTCCTCATTAGTTCTGACGATTAAGCTTGGTCGAAAACATTTTATTGTCAAAAAACTCGACCGCGAGTGGTATACGTGTATAACATTGAGATGTTGTCGGAGTTCTAAGAGTTCTGACTAGACTAAAATATTTATTCTGTAGTTCTGATCGCATTAAAGCATAATTAAAACAGTTCTAGCGAGCATCGATGCAAAATCGTGTCCAAAAAAATTCTAACGTCCTTATACCGCCGCGCGGTTTAGTCAGAACTCTTCGAAATCGGTCAGCATCTCACAGGAGTACGTGTATGTGTACCGTGCGCTGCAGTATAAGGACGTTAGAATTTTTTTGGATACGATTTCGCATCGATGCTCGTTAGAACTGTTTTGATTATCCTTTAACGCGATCACAACTACCGAAAAAATATTTTAGTTTAGTCAGAACTCTTCGAAATCGGTCAGCATCTCACAGGAGCACGTGTATGTATACCGTGCACGGCGGTATAAGGACGTTAAGAATTTTTTGGACACGATTTCGCATCGATGCTCGCTAGAACTGTTTTGATTATCCTTTAATGCGATCAGAACTACCTAATAAATATTTTAGTTTCGTCAGAACTCTTCGAATTCGGTCAGCATCTACGGGAGTACGTGTATGTATACCGTGCACGGCGGTATAAGAACGTTAGACTTTTTTTGGACACGATTTCGCATCGGTACTTGCTAGAACTGTTTTGATTATGCTGTAATGCGATCAGAACGATCGAATAAATATTTTAGTCTAGTCAGAACTCATAGAACTCCAACAACATCTCAATGTTATTCACGTATACCACTCGCGGTCGAGTTTTTTGACAATAAAATGTTTTCGGCCAAGCTTAATCGTCAGAACTATTGAGGAAATGTATTTTGGCTATAAAACTCCGCGGATTATAACTCCCCTGAGGTCGAATGTTCGAAATACGATGAGATGCTAAAATGTGTTTTTGGAAGTTAGCATTTCATTTGTAAAAATTCAATTTTTACGGTTAACTCGACGGAACTATTGGTAAAACTTATCAAGAACTGTAGAACTATGCTGGATGCAAGTAAATATGAAGTTGTTTATGAATGCTGATAGTTGAGATGCTAACTTCACACACGTGCTTGGCTATCAGTCACCTGCTCCGTAATAATACATTGAACGGAAACGCAAGACAGAAAAGTTATGATTTTTGCAGTTGCATCTTTGTGTCTCTACGCCAAGAACTATTCATTCAGATTTGCTATACTTATAGTTATAAAATTTAAGTGACCTGTGGAAAAATTGATTCAAAACAGAAGCATTGTTAATACTATAAAAAAGTGGTCGCTTATTTAACGAAATCGTTTGATTTCGTGAAACTTGTTTTATCATTTGTCAGCAGTATAATTTTTTTAAATAATGAGTTAAGAGTTTCAGACCGCCACGGTAATAACAAATTTGATGTATCTTGACATTGATGACGATTATCTAAAATTGTACTATAAATTTAGTCCACACTTAACGAAAAGAAAAAATTACTTCCTCCGGTGATTCATTCGTCGACTTTGCTAAAAGGAAATGCCAAATGCCAAAAACTAGTTCATTTTTCATGTACTACCTACTTCATAACGCTTATTTAAAATGAATCTTCATAATAAGTTTATGGACAACGAAAGAAACTGCACCTCCATTTCAATTCTGGTATGCTAGGTTTGGAATATATTTAATAAAACATAAATGTAAATTTACTTCTTCCTAGTGCTTGTCATTAACAAAATAATTATAGGTTCTTAATTTTTTACGTGTGTAGTTTTTTTTTTTGTTTAATTCTTGTACGATTAAGTGCAATTTTCTTGAATAATTTTAAGTTTTGTTTTGAGATATAGTAAGGGTATAGGTTTATATAAATTTGATTGTCTTTTAATAAATGTAGTTTCTATCACTTAGGCGACATGAATTCTTAAAATAAATGATGCAAGTTGAGAAACTTAGTATCTAAAAGTAATACATCGTTATAATTGTATGTATCATCTTCCTGTTATTATATTTATAATTATTAATATTTAAAGCACCGACAATGTCAGAAAACTAATTTATTTATTATTATTCGATATAATTTTCGACATCTGCAAAATTTAAAATCTTATAAATCGAAGGCAGTGCTTTTGTACCAAATTGTAAAATTTCTACTAGTAGGGATCCGCACCTTTCAAGGTTCGACCAACCGCTTTCTAGAATACTTCGTTTCATATCCAGTAACCCTAGTTTCAATTGCGACCTTCCTTTTTTACAGGTAGGAATGGGTGTACAACAGAGGCTAAATAAAACTCTGGCGGGACAGCGTCGACCGTTTGTGACTGCGGTAGATTGCAAGAGACTATATCTCAGGGGTTTAGAGAACAAAGTTAAATTTTACCCAGGCAACTTAAAGGGATGCAAATTAGAACGTGACAAAAGAAAATACCTTAATACAACTTATATATTGACGTTTAGTTAATAACATTAATAAAAAAATTAAATATATATCGTTATTTTCTTACAAACAAATTTTTATACGATAAAATCACTAAGTGTAGTTTATATATCTCACACTCTCATAATTTAAATTTTGTCTCAAACTCTACGAAATAAGATATTAGAAAGTCTAAATTTATTATTGTGCTTACGCACAATTTCAAATTAATGCTCTTAATAAAATGAAATCATAAATACACTTTGTAGTGTTTAACATTAGTTAAGAGAATTTAAAATGAACGTTTAATAATCTATAGGAACACTGTGGCACGATTTAAATAAAATTAAATAAAAACCCTTAACCACAAAAAATATTTAAATTACTAGATACGTATTTCGACCACTATCTGGTCATCATCAGTAGGAAACCTCTTAAAAAAAAACAATAATAATAATAATTAGCTGTTGTTCTGGAACACTTCAGAGGATATTCTCCTCACCACTTAGGCTGAAGTGAACCTTCCCAACCTATAATTTACTATATTGTTGCTTTAAACACTATCGAGGATATTCTCCTCACCCGCAGGCTGGTGTTCTCAACAACAAACAAGTGAATTGTGACATTATAACTTAAATCTACTTAATTTATACTAATTCTAAATCTACTAAAGCGGAACCAATTTAATCTTGCTTTCTCATTGGTTGTTGACCAATAGGGAAAGCAAAGCAGATGGCTCTATTGGCCCTTTATCGGTGTTTAAGAGGGGTCCTTTATGTTTAACAATTTTAATTGATTCATAGGCATTTAAGGAGGAAAACGTTGGTACCGCTTTTAACAATTTAACATTTTCTAGTTTAACGGGTGGCTGGTTTCAAATATATGTTTGGCGACCTGAGACCTTTCGTATTTACCATATTTGAAGTGAGCAATGTGTTCTTTAAATCTTGTTGTTATATTCCTCTTGGTCTGACCAATATATTTTTGAAAACACCCTAGCCCTGCACAACTAATTTCATAAATCCCCGACTTTTGCAATTTTTCCACCTTGTCTTTTGGATTACCTAGCAAATCTTTAATTTTATTAGTATTAGTGAAAGCAATTTTGAAATTACACTGTTTGAATATTTTATCAAGACCCTTTGTGGTTTTGTGAAACGGAAGTTTAACATATTTAACACTATCGTTAGAGGTGGTTGATTGCAAAGTCGTTGATTTACGGATGTTGATCCTATTTTTACACTTTCTAAAAATATTATCTATAATATCACAAGAGAAACCATTGTAATTCGCTATTTGTTTAATAAGATCAAATTCCTTATTAAATCTGTTTTTATTTAAAGGAAATTCAATAATCTATTAATTAAAAGTTAAATGAAGCCAACTTATGTTGTATGCTATGATTAGAGGAAGACAAAATAAAGCGATTTACATTGGTTTCTTTTCTATAAATGTCAAATTCTAATTTATTACCATTTCTAATTACTAATGTATCTAAAAGGGTAATTGTCCATTATTCTCTAGTTCATACGTAAATTTTATGCTTTGAAATTTTGAATTCATTTCTTTAAGAAAATCATCAACATTTGATTTAGAAGTGTCAAAAACTGCAAAAATATCATCCACGTACCTTAACCATATTCTTGGGAAGTATTTGGAGTTTTCTTTTAACTCGGTTTCAAAACGAGACATAAATAAATTTGCTATGAAAGGTGATAAGCTATTTCCCATTGCTGTGCCTTCATGTTGTTCGTACAACTTGTTGTTGAATTGAAAACAGTTCTGGGACATGCAATGCGAAACAAGCTTGATATAGTCCTCAACTTTATCATCATCAATATCACTATCTATAAGAACATCCTTTAAATATGTTAAAGTACGTGGTATTGGAACACTAGGGAATAATGAACTGACATCAAATGAAATTAAGATTTCGTTCTCTTCTAATGTGATATTTTTAATTTTATTAATGAACTCTAAAGAGTTTTGTACAGATAAACTATTAAACTTTAAAATCTTAAATTCATTTGACAGTCACCGTGATAAATAGTAAGTCGGTGAGTTGATACCTGAAACTATTGGTCTCATCGATTTATTATTTTTGTGAATCCCGTTAAACTAGAAAATGTTAAATTGTTAAAAGCGGTACCAACGTTTTCCTCCTTAAATGCCTATGAATCAATTAAAATTGTTAAACATAAAGGACCCCTTTTAAACACCGATAAAGGGCCAATAGAGCCATCTGCTTTGCTTTCCCTATTGGTCAACAACCAATGAGAAAGCAAGATTAAATTGGTTCCGCTTCAGTAGATTTAGAATTAGTATAAATTAAGGTAGATTTAAGTTATAATGTCACAATTCACTTGTTTGTTGTTGAGAACACCAGCCTGCGGGTGAGGAGAATATCCTCGATAGTGTTTAAAGCAACAATATAGTAAATTATAGGTTGGGAAGGTTCACTTCAGCCTAAGTGGTGAGGAGAATATCCTCTGAAGTGTTCCAGAACAACAGCTAATTATTATTGTTTTTTTTAAGAGGTTTCCTACTGATGATGACCACATAGTGGTCGAAATACGTATCTAGTAATTTAAATATTTTTTGTGGTTAAGGGTTTTTATTTAATTTTATTTAAATCGTGCCACAGTGTTCCTATAGATTATTAACTATGACTTCCCGGTCTTCGGAACTTAATAGGTATCGGAGCTTAGCTCTTAAAATTAGTTTTGTAAAAGCAGATATTCGATTTCTAAAAAGTTGTAAAGCCCAATAAGGTTTTTCCAAATTTCATTAACGTAAAAATCAGCAGTAATTGTAAACGTAGTAACGCAATAATCAATTTTGCAAAAGATAAATGGCTTAATTTGGAAATCAAATATCTGTATAGTAAGCTTAGTAGATTGGAACTGGAAACGTATAAATCGCACCTAGCACTAACGTGCAATTTATCCGAGTCCGGTTTTCAGGAATGGAGTAATTTCCAGAGAATTGTTTTTGAAGTCAACAATCATAAATTGTTAGACAAAATTAATAGTCAAAACACTAAGTTGAAGTTTCTTTTAAAGAAACACAATGTCAATGTACCTCCTAAAAAACTGGAAATTACTTCACCTCCATTAGAGTCAATAGTTGTTAACGAATCGTCGAAAATCTTTAATAATGAAGAGTTGACTTTCCTAGATCGAGGCCTAAAATTTGGAGTAGATCATTTGAAAACTCCTTTGGAAGACATTATTGCTGGCATTGAAAAATCTATTTCAAAATTAGACGACAATTCAAAAACCTTTATTAGAAACGCCTGCAAAATTCAACTTTCGAACAACTTACGCACTTGCGCAAGAAATGCCTCAGAACAAACAAGGAAAGATCATCTGATTATTAAGGATTTACGACAAAAGAATTGTTATTATTTAAAGGCTGATAAGGGGAATAGGTTGGTTATTCTGGATAAACAAGACTATGTTGATAGAGTAGAGACTTTGCTGTCTGAGGGTCCTTACAGACCAATAGTCAAAAAACGTAAAATTGAAGTTCCTTTAAATAAAATGATTAAATCAACAGAGTCTGTTTTGAAAGAATGTCCAAACCTAATTTCGCCCACACTAAAATTAAAATTAACAATTTCAAATCCCGAAATGCCAAAACTTTACTGTTTACCAAAGATTCACAAAAATAATAAATCGATGAGACCAATAGTTTCAGGTATCAACTCACCGACTTACTATTTATCACGGTGGCTGTCAAATGAATTTAAGATTTTAAAGTTTAATAGTTTATCTGTACAAAACTCTTTAGAGTTCATTAGTAAAATTTAAAATATCACATTAGAAGAGAACGAAATCTTAATTTCATTTGATGTCAGTTCATTATTCCCTAGTGTTCCAATACCACGTACTTTAACATATTTAAAGGATGTTCTTATAGATAGTGATATTGATGATGATAAAGTTGAGGACTATATCAAGCTTGTTTCGCATTGCATGTCCCAGAACTGTTTTCAATTCAACAACAAGTTGTACGAACAACATGAAGGCACAGCAATGGGAAATAGCTTATCACCTTTCATAGCAAATTTATTTATGTCTCGTTTTGAAACCGAGTTAAAAGAAAACTCCAAATACTTCCCAAGAATATGGTTAAGGTACGTGGATGATATTTTTGCAGTTTTGACACTTCTAAATCAAATGTTGATGATTTTCTTAAAGAAATGAATTCAAAATTTCAAAGCATAAAATTTACGTATGAACTAGAGAATAATGGACAATTACCCTTTTTAGATACATTAGTAATTAGAAATGGTAATAAATTAGAATTTGACATTTATAGAAAAGAAACCAATGTAAATCGCTTTATTTTGTCTTCCTCTAATCATAGCATACAACATAGGTTGGCTTCATTTAACTTTTAATTAATAGATTATTGAATTTCCCTTTAAATAAAACAGATTTAATAAGGAATTTGCTCTTATTAAACAAATAGCGAATTACAATGGTTTCTCTTCTGATATTATAGATAATATTTTTAGAAAGTGTAAAAATAGGATCAACATCCGTAAATCAACGACTTTGCAATCAACCACCTCTAACGATAATGTTAAATATGTTAAACTTCCGTTTCACAAAACCACAAAGGGTCTTGATAAAATATTCAAACAGTGTAATTTCAAAATTGCTTTCACTAATACTAATAAAATTAAAGATTTGCTAGGTAATCCAAAAGACAAGGTGGAAAAATTGCAAAAGTCGGGGATTTATGAAATTAGTTGTGCAGGGCTAGGGTGTTTTCAAAATATATTGGTCAGACCAAGAGGAATATAACAACAAGATTTAAAGAACACATTGCTCACTTCAAATATGGTAAATATGAAAGGTCTCAGGTCGCCAAACATATATTTGAAACCAGCCACCCCGTTAAACTAGAAAATGTTAAATTGTTAAAAGCGATACCAACGTTTTCCTCCTTAAATGCCTATGAATCAATTAAAATTGTTAAACATAAAGGACCCCTCTTAAACACCGATAAAGGGCCAATAGAGCCATCTGCTTTGCTTTCCCTATTGGTCAACAACCAATGAGAAAGCAAGATTAAATTGGTTCCGCTTCAGTAGATTTAGAATTAGTATAAATTAAGGTAGATTTAAGTTATAATGTCACAATTCACTTGTTTGTTGTTGAGAACACCAGCCTGCGGGTGAGAAGAATATCCTCGATAGTGTTTAAAGCAACAATATAGTAAATTATAGGTTGGGAAGGTTCACTTCAGCCTAAGTGGTGAGGAGAATATCCTCTAAAGTGTTCCAGAACAACAGCTAATTATTATTATTATTGGTTTTTTTTAAGAGGTTTCCTACTGATGATGACCACATAGTGGTCGAAATACGTATCTAGTAATTTAAATATTTTTTGTGGTTAAGGGTTTTTATTTAATTTTATTTATATGAACGTTTAAATTGAACATATCCCCAAAATTCACAATAAAGGTTTCATTAAAGCTTTCTTGTTTACAAAACATAAGGTTATATAGGAAGCAAAGATAATTTTAAATTAGTTCAGGTTATCGATAATAGTTAAGGCAATCGATAAATAAAGTCATGACTATATTTTTACATGCAAAATTTTTCAGACAATTGAGATTCATAACGTAACGCATGCATGTCGTTCAGTCACAAAAATAAAAAAGATAAACTCGTACCTGTATTCCAGATATATGAAAGAAACGTATACTTAAATGTTGAACTTACAGCTTGTTGAGAACTATAGGATGTTCTTACAGTTTGTTGAGACGAAACACCATTGTTAATTATTCTGGTTGTTAACCTCATACTTCTAATTTGTAAGAGCTAATCCTTGTTTGTTCCACAGCCATATGTTTAATCAGCGAACATTTGATTTATTTTAGAAGATACTTAAAACGTCAATATAACATTCTTAAACGATAATATTTGTAGGTAGTAAAATTAATGCATAGGCTTAGATAGCTTAGCATAATTAGATACTTCAAAGGAATTTGCTACGGGAAAGCATACCATCAGAAGACACGCTAGACGGTAGGACACGCCATCCAAAGATATGCTACGAGAGAACACGCCATCAAAGAAATTTGCTACCAGAGATATGCTATACGGTAGGACTGCCATCAGAGGACCCTAGAAAATAAACGTGTTACAATAACGAAATATTACAATTCGTCACGTTGAACTGTCTAAAAATATATCAAGAAACAGCTTACCATTCATTAATATTTTGAACGGGTTATTTTGGTAGACTTTGTCCATACATATTTTAATAATCTATAGGAACACTGTGGCACGATTTAAATAAAATTAAATAAAAACCCTTAACCACAAAAAATATTTAAATTACTAGATACGTATTTCGACCACTATGTGGTCATCATCAGTAGAGAAAAAAAAAATTAGCTGTATAATTTACTATATTGTTGCTTTAAACACTATCGAGGATATTCTCACAATTCACTTGTTTGTTGTTGAGAACACCAGCCTGCGGGTGAGGAGAATATCCTCGATAGTGTTTAAAGCAACAATATAGTAAATTATACAGCTAATTTTTTTTTTCTCTACTGATGATGACCACATAGTGGTCGAAATACGTATCTAGTAATTTAAATATTTTTTGTGGTTAAGGGTTTTTATTTAATTTTATTTTACATACATATTTTGGTAGTATTCTAAAGTAATATCTATGTATGTTAAGAAGTATAAAAGAAAAGACACCTTTTACATATCAGGTACGACAACATGGCCTTAGAAAGAACATCTTTATCGGAAGACGGCATGTGCTCAAAAAAACCACTAAATATCAAGACAAATCAAAATTTTGTTCTGGTTTAATAAAGATAACCACACTTTTTGAGAGAGGGGCAAAACACGAAAACTATCCTGAAGGCTAGATTCATATATACACCAGTTGTGTATTTATGGATATTATTCAAAGGTTAACCAATAGGAAAATTACATCTAATCTTAATTATATATATTATTTATACAAAAAAAAGAACATTAAATTAAGACTAAAGATAGATGTATATAGTGTATTATTTAATAATACTAAAGAAAATTGTTACACAAATCAAAACTTTGTGATTATAAAAGGTATTAGTATGAACTTAAGACGAATAATGCTTTTATATTGAAGGAAATTGGACCACAATGTAACATGGCAAGAGAAAGGTAAATTGACATGTTACACAATATTGACTCCTGGCCCGCTCCGTACATAAGGACAAAGTCGTGTGGTGCACGATGGCGCCGGAAAGCTTCAAAACTCAAAAGTAAAAAAAAGATAAAGCTACAAACAACATCGTCAAAACAACATTTATAATGATAAAAAAAACAGTAAGGAATTGCTAGCTATTACATTGTTTTTTATTTGTTTTGTGGAAGCTTCTGCTTGATCAAATTGTAGTCGCTTACCAAGGAGGATAGAATGGACTGTAGTATGATGCTTATGTTTCATATTATGTTTGACTTAGATTAAGTAATAAAACTTGAACTTGTAACAGGTTAAGCCTTTTATTACTGAGAACTGCACTTATAATTATTGGTACATGATACATGTAAAGTATAACACTTGATTGCTACAAAGTTCATGAAGCTCTGATCTATTTCTCCCTAAAAAACGAGCGAACCACTCGTAAACCGACTCTACCACAATAAACTGGTGAGGGCAATTACTGAATATACAGAAGGACCCTTAACATATTTATTATTTTATTTCTACTTTTTGAGACGAGGGAACCGAGTTCGAGAATTCTCTCGAAAGACGATCGTTACAATAATATATTTTTCAAATGAGAGTACCTTACATGTGATTTTTCAATGCACCGCCCAAAGGTACTACATTGGTCAGGAAGCAAGTTCTTTTTACCTGAAAGATTTTGAACTTTGCCGAACCCTTGCTGTTCCAAGCAAGGTAGGGATCTTTAACGTGCATGATAACACTCACACACCAGACCTCCATTTTACCTCTCATCCGAACGAGGGCATATTTTTGTGAAAAATGCTCGCCTAACATTTTTCAAGCGGACCGTGTCGGGATTTGAACGAGGGACCTTGTGCGTAGTAGTCACATGCATACCAGCTACGCCACGGGGCCGCCTCAAATGAGAGTGCGCAACAATAGCATTTATTCGATCGAATACATAACATGATAACATGAATTGTCTAAACTCAAACAAATCTGATTTTATTCATGTTTGAGCTTGAAATTTGGCTTGCAACGAGCGGACAAGCGTTTTTTTTCCTGTATGAGCTTGCAATGTACGAAACTTTATATATTAGCGCAGCATCGGTCGCAATTTCATTTGTTCTTTGTTGCCAGATGCCCGATCGATAATTAACTTAGCGAAGTGAAAAGGTGCATGGATAAAAGATATCTGTTTTTGTAACTTTAGTTTTTTGTAATTTTACTTTACAGACTTGTGTTTTGTGTTGTGAATTAAGGTGCGTTCATCTAAAATTTATTTTTATTTTAGATTTATTAAAACATTAAAAGTCAAAATTATTTTATATATGATTACATAAACATCATTGTTAATTGAAGTAAATTCAAACAGAATAATTGATAAGCACTAATATTACTATTTATAAAATTTATAAATTTTGAAATAAGTAATGTTGAGAAAATACTTTCAAGTTTGAGTTTGAGACGTCGAAACATTTCCATTTTTCATGAATAATTTGTCAATTTGTTTACTTATGTATTAATTTCTTTACACTATACAGGATGTCAGAAAAAAAGAAGAAATTGTCTGGATACCAAAATTTGCTGAATAAAAGAAAAAGAGAGGAGAAACTGGAAAACCATGTCAAAATTACGCATTTTTTTTCAAAACCCGAGTCTACTTTGTCAAATATTAATAACAACAATAATACAGGTAAAACCCAATATTCTGATCCTGTACTTGAAACAAGTATTAGCAGCATACAAGAAACTGAAGAAACTGATCTAGAAAGCAATCCATCAACATCTTCAAGTTCCGCTGATCATGAGAAATCAACATCAAAAATTACCAGAACTGGAAATATGAGCCAACTTTCGAAAGATGCAGCACTATAGCCAAAGAAATTACGTCCTAATAATATTCAAAAATTGCTAGAATGTGGCCCTGCTCATTATCAAAACAAAAAGGATATTTATCCGAGAGATAGTTCAGAGTCGGGGCGTAAGTTTTCCAATAGTTACTTCTTTAGAATTTTATCGAACAAAGAAAAAATTGAGCGTTTTTGGTTGTTGTATTCCGAAACAAAAAATTCACTTTACTGCTTCTGTTGTAAAATTTTTAATGACAGTGATTTGAAATCTGTTCGCCTTAGTGATGAATCTGGTTACAATGACTGGCAGCATTTAAGTGAACATTTAAACATTCATGAAAAGAGCAAGTTACATATCGAAAATGTTCGAAAATTGCTAAATCCTTCTAACCGTTTTAATAAAAATGAAATAATTGATTCTGAAATTCAAAATGTAAAAAACACAGAAACAAAATACTGGCAATGGTTATAGAAAGAATTTTTTACGTGATTCAGTTTTTAGGTGAGCAAAATTTAGCTTTTCGTGGAAGTAGTAATAAGTTGTTTGAGAAACATAATGGTAACTTTTTAAAATGCATAGAAATGATTTTCAAATTCGACCCGATTATGTCAGAATATGCTCTCAAATAAAAGATCACAAAACTATCTCAGGGATAAAATACAAAATGAAGCAATCAACTTGATCGGTGAAAATATCAAATCCAAAATTTTAGAACTAACTAAAAAGGCAAAATATTATTCCATATTATTAGACTGCACTCCTGACTCTAGACACCAAGAAGAAATAGTTTGTATAAGATTTGTTAATTTAAAGAGCACGGGAAGTAGTATAGAAGAACATTTTTTATTATTTTGTTCTATAGATGATGTTTCAGATAAAGTCTTGACAAAATTTCTTTTGTCATCGTTAGAGAAAGAAGGGTTAAATATTAACGATTTGCGGGGTCATGGTTACGACAATGGGGAAAATATGCGTGGTAGACATAATGGTCTACAAAAAAAATTTGATTTGAATCCGCGAATTTCTTTGTTCCTTGTTGCAATCACAGCCTAAATTTAGTCGTCAATGATACTTTGAGCATCAATTTTTTTTCTTTAGTTCAAGAACTGTTTGTATTTTTTTCAGCTTCTACTAAACGCTGGTAAATTCTGAAATCCAATTTATCTAATGTAACAAATTTAACTTTAAAACCTTTATCGGATACTCGATGGTCTAGTAGAATAGATGCAATAATTCCTTTAAGGTATCAACTTGGGGAGGTTTATGATGCTCTGTTTGAAATAAGCGAAGGAAACTTTGAAAATAACGTAAAAAATTTGGCTGCATCGTTCGCCAAAAAATTACAAAATTTTGAGATCATTTACATTCTTATATTGTGGTATAATATTTTAAGTAAAGTTGACATTGTTAGTAAAATTATTCAAAAACCGAACTTTGATGTTGCTCAGTGTTATAATCATTTAAATAATTTGAATAATTTTCTGAAAGTTTACCGCTCCGATAAAGGTTTTAATGATCTATTGATTGATGCTAAAGAAATAGCATCCAGCTTAGACATAGAACCTAAATTCAAAAAACAAAGAGGTCTAAAACCGCGAAAAATAAAAACAAATTTTGATTATGTATGTGACGATGAACCGATTCACGACGAAACTTTAAAGTTCAAAGTTGATTGTTTTTTTAATGCTCTAGATGTAATCATAACATCAGTGGATGAGAGATTCCAATTACTTTCTTCTTACTCTAATAATTTCGCGTTTTTATGGTATATTGATAAATTTAAAATTATTCTAAAAACGAACAATTAGAATTATATCAAAAAGTTGAAAATTTATTAAATGACAAAACTCGCAATGGACGAGACATAACTGCCGTGGAACTTGTTAAAGAATTGCAATATTTACAAAATTTTGAAGAAAAAGTTATTACGTCTCCAGAAAAAACTTTAAATTATATAAAAATTAACAACCTAGTGAATTCTTTTCCTAATACGAGCATACTACTTTGTATTTTATTAACAATGCCGGTTTAGGTTGCTACCGCAGAACGATCTTTTTCAAAACTCAAAATAATAAAAAATTATTTAAGATCGACCATGGGGCAAAACCGACTAAAGAATCTTGCTATAATTTCAATAGAATCGGACCAGCTAAAAGAATTAGACCCGAAGATTTAATTAAACAATTTGCAAAAATTAAAGTACGAAAAGCTCAATTCACTTAGCTAAAATATTAATAACAATACCTAATACCTTGTGCTTTTGTATCATATATTACATTTGAAACTAAAATACAAAATTTTTTAGTTGTAATACTGTTAGAATATATTTCTGTTTTCTATAAGTTTATAATTATGTTATATACCTCAATGAGAAAATACTTGTATGGCTTGTACTTGTAAAATATAAATTTATGAAAATGCTTTTTAAAATTATTTTTCAATAGTGGATAATAATACCCAACTTAACTCGTATCTGTACTCACATATGAACGTAAAACAAATTTGGGGCGCTATTTTAAATTTACACAAGGGCGCTAAAAGTGCTAGGCGCGGGCCTGATTGACTCTGACAATAATTAAAAGATCGTCAATTTATTTTCGACATTTCTAGAAAAATGATGTTAAACATTTGAATTGTATAGGCAGATCAGATGATTTTATAAGTCTTTGTAAGCTTTTTAATGTGAAACAAAGAGCTTAGTAAAATATTCTTAATGTAACGGTCAAACCCCACACATATCTTTTTTAGCATACAACTCTTTTAAAAAGCTTAAATAAAATGAGTCATATACGGTGGTGTTTAGTGCATGGACGGAGGATTGCTACGTAACTATTCGAGATAGTGAAACCAACTTGGGCATGGTACTATATGATCATTGCATCTACATTTTAAAAATATTTAGGTACATACAGGGTGATTCACAAAAAAATACTGTCCCAAACTTGTGTTATTTTAAATGAAACATCCTGTAAATTTTTACATATTCAGATTCCCCGTGGCACTTACAATTAAAAATGTATTAGGTTTTAAGTGACCAAGTGTAACCGTTCTGGAGATATTACCAGTTTAATGTGGATCGAGTCAACTTTGGAGCCGTGTTGTTAAGGCTATAATAAAAAATTTTCAAATCTTGTTGCACGATCGACTTTCAATAATAGTCGACTTACAACAAACGTACCAAACTTTTAGAAAAACATAATGATATACAGCTCTACTGTTTTACGCGAAATGTTAATCTCGGTTTTTCAAATGCAACACCCTGTAGTTTCGTGACAAATCGATTTCTTGTGAAATATAGGTACTAAACGATATAAGGTTTAATATGCATAAAACGAACCGGTCTTGAAATATTGATACACTTAAGAGCTCATCACAGTAGGTTACCTATCATTTGCTGCAAAAGTGCGGGTTGGGGTGAGGTAGCGTAGGGCGGGACAAAATGTCGAGATGCGGATATTCATTAGAAAAGGATATGAAGTTTAGTACTCCGCCTACTTGGTTTATGAAGTACCAGGGAGCACATACAGGCGGCAGTGCTGTGGAACTTATTAGTCCAGTTATAAACTTCACAGATATTTTAATTATATATATTCTCTAACATTTATAACCAGTGAAAACCTTTGAAATTCCGATACCTAATGTAAAAAAAAATTATTAGGGAACAAGAAATTATAAGATTTAACATTTCTACATTTGCATTGTACAGTTATTTTACAATTTCTAATATACAATTGACAAAGCCTGGCTACATTAATTAGTTGGCCAATAAATGGAAAAACAGAATAATGGTTTAAACATATCTCTAATAAAAAATGATTAGGTAAAGTGTTAAGTGAGCTTTGATTACAGTTTGTGAAAAGCTACAAATGTTGGTTTCTTTTCTTATCACACCTTCGTTTCCTTTATCATTTTCTAACGACGAAATAATAAACAAAGTGGTCCAAACGGCCAAGTATGTTTTATTTCAGTGAATTTTTACAACTAAAAATAGATATAAATATAAAATACAAATTTTCAATATGTTTACATTGCTATTACATATTTCAAATTGTACTGGATCTGACACAGTAAACATTTCTCTAGTAGAATAAAAATGCATGTCTGCATTTTTAAGTAGTCCAAAGTTTGTTTTGCTTTTATTTACGTTTTGCTGCAGCTTGTCAAATTTTGTTCCATCACAATTGCGTATGGGAGTTTGCGAATGGTGAATTTGTACCATGATTAACAAAATACATACTTACTTATTACATTTTACGTGTATTAGAGAAGTTTGAGGGTAAAAAAACTTAACTAAACATGGTTTGTAAATTCTAATTACCGTAACAATTTTTATCACATTATTCCTTATTACTACACAAGCAAAAATATGAGCGAAATATTACTGGTGGCTTTTTAAATTTATCCCAAAACATTAATTGAACTTGGGCATAAAAAATAAACAATTTTGTGTTTATTCTTTTTTAAAAGTCTTACACTATACTCATTCTTTCACCATATTACAAGCCAGTTTTTTATCAACTATATAGTATATTATTGCAACACTTTTTTTAAATATAAAACACTATTCCATTTCGAATGGACCTGCACCTTGCCGAAGTTGTAGATTACTAGAACAGGTGAAATGGCTTGCGTGTTCTAACAAGCTAAAGAGCCAAACTACAGGTCCAACCAAAGTAGTAGGGTCGTTAGTGAGGAACCAGACTAAGACAGGTCCCCGAAAGAGGGCAGCGGCACTTTCGGTACTTAGATTGGCAGAGACCATAGGGGTCGGTATGGCAGTCTAAGGCACACTACCGCGATATGGAAGGCATTGGGAAACCACCATATTACCTCCCAAGTACACAGCGTACCTAAATTATAATAAAATGATGGCGTTCTCTGGGGTAAAAGATTCCGGAGTTAAAATAGTCCCCCATTCGGATCTCCGGGAAGTGACTACTTCCGAGGAGGCGATCGGAAAGTTCAGAATACGACTCGGGAACATTTTGCAAGCCGGAGCGTGGAATGTTAGAACCATGAAGCAAGTAGGTAAGCTAGAGAACCTAAAAATCGACATTAATAGGTTAGCACTAGACATAGTAGGGAACAGCGAAGTTCGGTGGCCAGAGGCGGGGGGTTTTTGGAGTGGAGACTTCAGGGTAATTCATACAGGAGCATAAGGAAGGAAATTTGGTGTGGGGATAGTTATGCGGAAAAAGATAGAATACTGTGTAGAAAATTATTTACAGAAGAACAAAAGAGTACTCATGGTTAGATTAGAATCTAAACTGGTAAACACAGTAATAATACAAGTATACATGTCCACCTGTAGCTACAGTGACGAACAGGTAGAAGCGATCTACAAAGATATCGAAGATATATTAAGGTACGTAAAAGGACATGAAAATTTAATAATTACGGGGGATTTTAATGCAGTGGTAGGTGAGGGTAGGGAAAGAACAGTAGTAGGTTTATTTGGTTTAGGCACGAGAAACGACAGAGGAATTAGGCTGGTAGAATTTTGCGACAAGAACAATTTAATCATCACAAACACATTATTTCAACATCATGCTAGAAGACGATATACGTGGAAGATGCCAGGAGATATAGGAAGATATCAAATAGATTACGTTCTTGTTAGACAACAGTTTAGGAATCAAGTAAAAAACTGTGAAGTTACCCAGAAGCAGATATAGACACTGACCATAACATCGTAATTGTGAAGGCCGCACTTAAATTTAAAAATCTGAAAAAAAGAAATGGAATAAGGCACTTTTACTTTGAGAAACTAAAAGATAAAGATATTCAAGAACGATTCGAAAAAAAGTAAAATGAATTGCTGAAAGATATCGAAAAAATATCTGCTACCAAGGAAGTAGAAACAGAATGGAATAACATTAAATCCAGTCTAGACATGGTGGCCAGAGATATTCTGGGGTATACACAAAAAAAAATTAAAAACCATAAATAACAAAGGATATCATGAATTTAATAGAAGAAAGACGAAGATAGAAAAATAAATCAGACGAAATAGGAAAACAGAGATACAAAGCCATAAAATGGGAAATTATTCACAAATGCAGAAAAGCCAAAGAACAATGGATTGATGAAAAGTGCAAAGAGGTACCAACTAAGATGGAAGTAGGAAAGACAGATGAATCATACAAACTAATTAGAATCAATTTTAGAGATATAAAACCGTATAGCAAAAATATAAGGGACGCGGGAGGAAACGTCATTATAGAAAATGTAGAGAAAGTGATAGCTGGCAAGAATATATAGGAAATTCATATGCAGGAGAGAACTAACTGCATTAGATCAGGAATCAGACATTGAAAATGATGACCTGAGATATCCTATACTTAGAGATGAGGTTGAATTAGCATTAAAGGATCTGAAAAATGGTAAGGCGCCAGGCACAGATAAAGTGCAAGAAAAAACTCTATAAGCCGCTGGACAAGCAGTAACAGAACGTCTCTTCCAACTTGTAAGCTATATGTAAGAGACAGACGAGATACCCAAGGATTTCAAACGTAACATCATAGTAAGTATACCAAAAAAGAAAGACGCAGATAGATGTAAAAATTTTCGAACAATAAGTTTGACAGCACACGTGTCAAAAATATTAACTAGAATTGTACAAAGACGAATGGAAAAATGAGCTGAAAAAATACTAGGTAAAGAACAATTTGGGTTTAGGCGAAACAGGAGAACACGGGAGGCTATTTTAGCTCTGAGAGTGATAATGGAGAAAACAATAGAAAAAGGGGAAAGCGTGCATATAGGGTTTGTAGATCTGGAAAAAGCATTCGACAATGTAAAATGGAAAAAAATGTTCAAAATACTCAAAAAAATTGGAATGAGTTATAGGGATAAACGAATAGTACATAACTTATACAAAGAGCAAACAGCAGTAAGAGAATTAGAGCAGGAACGTAGACAAGTAGACATTAGGAAAGGGGTGAGACAGGGATGTGCCCGATCCCCATTAATTTTTAACGTGTACACTGAAGAGGCAGTGAATACTGTCAAATGCAGGAAGACATTGGAATTACTATGCAAGGACAAAAAATGGATATGCTTAGATTTGCAGATGATATAGCGGCACTAGCATCTAGCAAGGATAAGTTAGAAGCTGCTCTTAATGAAATGCAAACGGTTCTAACAGAGAGAGATACAGTATGAAAATTAACAAGCCTAAAGCTAAAGTACTAGTATGTAAAGGAGGGGAAAATAAATCAAAAGCAAGAATACAAATATGTAACACGAACTTACGAGAGGTTAAGGATTTCTGCTACCTAGGAAGCCAAATAACGCAAGATGGGAAAAGCGCAAAAGATATAAAACAAAAACTAGTACAAGGTCGTGCTACATTTAACAAGAAATAGTAACTACTGTGTTCAAAGACAACAAACATAGAAACAAGGAAACGATTGTTTAAAACATATGTGTGGAGCACAGCACTACACGACTGTGAAGCCCGGACAGTAGGAGAAGCGGACAAGAAAAAGGTAGAAGCCTTTGAAATGTGGTGCTACAGACGTGTGATGAAGCTATCATGGACAGACAAAGCTAAGAACGAAGAGGTACTAAAAATGGTAGGGGAAGAAAGAAATATGTGGAAACGGTAAAAAATAAAAGAAATAGAATGATAGGCCACATACTAAGGCATCAGGGAATAGTACGGAATATATTAGAAGCAAACATAGGAAAAAAGAGAAGTAGAGGTAGACCTAGGTTAGACTACTGCACACAGATAGTGAAAAATGTAAATAGTGAGAATTTCAGGTAAATGTATAGGGAAAGTTACTGGTTTTATTTAAATCGCTCTATTATCAGCAAAAAAATATTTATTTTCAGTTAAAAAAACTTAAATAACTTTCCCACATAGACAATTATTTTATAAATAACTTTTATTAAAGCCATTGTTAATTTGGGTGTCTAATACGAAAGAAATTTGGTTCTATAGAAATTACAAGATGGCCGCTACTGTGCTGAGCTCTTAAGGTAAAAAATATTGAAATCTACGATTCACCACGGTTGGACAGTTTGGTGGTAAATTACCTACATATATAACGACTATCAGAATGTTTCGTATAATATTAAAATTATTTTACCAATATCAAGATATACTCGAAACGAAATTAGTATCGTGCAAATTCTATTACTAAAACCAACTCTTGTTTTAGGCATTGCAATAACGTTTAATAGTTGAAATTATCACAACATTATGCTCATCAACACTATAATAAATTAAATTAATGCCTATTAACATCCACTTTAATAAAAATACTGACTGGGTATGATGATTAGTGTACGAACTGCTTATTTAACTTTTACAGAAAGACGTTACAGTATTCTTATTCAGACATTTTATAAATAAACTTCCTGTCGAATAAACTAAAATGGGCATACGTTTACATCTTCATTTATTCAACAACACTAAGAGAGGTATAAGTGTATTCACTCACACTAACAAAATATTTCAATGCAATACAAATCAATTAAAGTCGCAAACTGATTACTTTGGCTTCGCTTAAAAGGATAAAGTTCACATGTCTCGTTATTAACAAAATCAGCGAATTGAAATGTAGTTATGCTTCTGTAATTAAAGTGACATAAATGTACATATCCCCCTTTCATAATCGGGAATATTACACTACTAAGAGTATGTGTACATATACAACTCTTGTTTTCCATACATTTACTTAAACCCTTTACAGCAAATACAAAAATGAATTTGATAAGAATTCACTAGTTTAGGAGATATGTATTTGAAATATCTAGAAATAAATCTATTTATACCGCTTTAACGAATTGTTAGTACCTATAGGTAATTGTGATTCTCTTACATTAAAATGTCAATTTCATCATAAACACAGGTACGATCTTTTAAGTATCTGTCACACAACTAATTTAACAAAGTACCTGACCTATATTTCATTTTCATAAATCTGGAAATGCTAAATGTAGATAAATATTATTTGTCAAGTAGTTTACAATCTTCTAGACTAACGAAAACGTCATTACATAAACATACCTTTTTTACCGCCGGACTTTTGGTATGCAAAAATGTTAAAATTTGAAGGTATATCATGGTCAAAAATTTTTGACATTTTCTATATCACACAAAAGTAACATTGTTACACTAATTCAGATACTAAGTTATTGAACTCTAAAAATGCGGTTTGGTCAACACGTGTAAAATATTTATGGCCGGATAGCAACATTCGGTCGGCTTGTATTTGACGTTTCACGTGTGGGGTTGTCGCCTAAGTTATTTTTCTATAAAGACGAGTTTTTGAATAACTGTACTATTCGAGTTCCCAGTAGTTTTAAGTAACGAAAAAGGTCTGCTGTTGAAGACTGGTAATTTCAGGTAAATGAAGCTTTTGTGTAGATAGAAAATTTTAAAATTAGGAATTTAGACACAATACAAAGACCTTCCGCTTGCTGCATTAATGCCGGCTAATACCCTCTAAATTTGAAAGTATATTGCTTGAACGAGAAATGCACATAAAAATTTTAAATTGAAATAAGAATTCAAGTTTTTAAATCTGCAGTCAAATTTTGTAGACCCTGTTTAGTAGAAATTAGCATTCCTTCTTCTAATTACAACTCAAATTAAAGAGGTATCCAAATTTGAGTTGTAATTTTCATTATAAAGTATAATAACTCCGTATAGTCATCTTCTAGATAACCACAAATTAATTTTTGGCAATTATAACAATCCATGTCTAATGAATGTAGAAAAAAGTCGCGAAAAACAGCCTATAAAAAAAGGCAGGAGAAGCAACCGGCGGAAAAAAAGCTGTAGAATAAAAAAGGCCGCTGATAAAAATTCGCGGAAAAAATCGTATGCAAACAAAGCTGAGGTTATAACAGGTTAACAAATAGATCGTGCAACAGGGATGAAAGTAACCATTTCGTAAAAATGGAAAATTTAAAAAATATAATCTCTAGACTAATAATCGTGCTGTTATTATTTTAACAAATAATATGGGGTTTAATCTTAAAATACAGGTTTTAATCTTATAATGCAGGGATAAAGTTTTCTGCCTGTTATATATTAAAGAACTTTGTAACAATCTTGAACATTTTTACAAATGCGATTGTGTTGTTGAAGTCGTTTAATTTTATAACTTTCCAAGTCCGATTAGTGGACAGCCTACCCGGAAGCTAATTAAAAAAAAAGATTTAGGAAAAAGTGAAACAAATTTGTAGCTCATTCAAATTCTTGCTAGTCATTCGGGTTATGATTGGTGCGAAGTTAGCGACGAATTTTATAGCGACGATTTAGATTTTGTAAGTCAGATAAAGATATGGCAACAATGCAAAGATATCGTCGCTAGAGATGAATTCCGTTGCTGATGATGAAAAAATGTTAATTCCTGTGGCTTATGATTTATATCAAGCACTACAGTACAAATTTTAAGTTCGTAAATAGAGAGTGGTTCAAACTCGGATACATAATAAAGAGTGGCGTCCAGTATTTTTTTGTAGGGTCGAGTCCAATTTCTCCATTTACGGAAAAAAGAATTGGTTAAAAATTTGTACAGAGATACATACACATACACTAAAGCCAAAAAATGCAAGCCCGATCTCTTGCAAACATGTACAGTGGCGTCCGTGATTTTTTTTGTATTATAGCGTCAAGTCCGATTTCTCCATTTTCGGAAATAGAAATTTATTCAAATTTTGTACAGAGATACATACACATACACTATAGCCAAAAATGCAAATCTGATCTTATTGCAAACATATACAGTGTCATCTGTGATTTTTTTTGTATTATAGCGTCAGTCCAATTTCACCATTTTTGGAAATAAGAATTTTTCAAACTTTCTACAGAGATACATACACATACACTAAAGCCAAAAATGCAAGCCCGATCTCTTGCAAACATGTACAGTGGCGTCCGTGATTTTTTTTGTATTATAGCGTCGTCCAATTTCTCCATTTTCGGAAATTGAAAACGGCAAATTCGGGCATGGCCAGCAATAACGCCGCTATTAGACTGCCCTGACAAAAGTCGAAGACTGTACACCTAACTAAAAAAATTCATTTTAAAGTTTGAGAATAAGCTCGTATAAGCTCGTATTAGGTAGCGTTTTACCAAAAAGTATATATAGCCCGAAAAGGCAACTTTTTGGAAAACCGAATATTCGGGCTTACACCGCTATGACGTCTCTATTAGACTGCCCTGACAAAAGTCGGAGACTGTTCGCATAACTCGAAAAACTTTCTTTCAAAGTTAGAGAATTTCTAGTATAAGCTCGTACTAGGTAGCGTTTTACCAAAAAGTGAATATAGCACGAAAAAAAAACTTTTTGGAAAACTGCAAATTCGGGCCTACAACGCTATGACGTCGTTATTAGGCTGCCCTGACAATTGTCGAGGACTGTTCACCTAACAAAAATGTTTCGATTCAAAGTTAGAGAATTTTTAGTATAAATTCGTATTAGGTAGCGTTTTACCAAAAAGGATATATAGCCCGAAAAAAAAATTGTTGGAAAACGGCAAATTCAGTCTTATGCAGCTATGACGTCGTTGTTAGATTGCCCGGACAATCGTCGAGGACTGTTCACCTAACAAAAAATTGTCCTTCAAAGTTAGAGAATTTTTAGTATAAACTGGTATTAGGTAGCGTTTTACCAAAAAGGATATATAGCCCGAAAAAAAAAATTGTTAGAAAACTGCAAATTCAGTCTTATGCAGCTATGACGTCGTTATTAGACTGCCCGGCAATCGTCGAGGACTGTTCACCTAACAAAAATTTTCTTTCAAAGGTAGAGAATTTCTAGTATACGCCCCTATTATGCAACGGTTTACCAAATGTGAATATAACCCGAAAAAAACAACTTTTTGGAAAACGGGAAATTCGGGCTTATACAGCTATGACGTCGCTATTAGACTGGTCTGACAAAAGCCGACGACTTTTCACCTAACTCAAAAAAATTTCTTTCGAAGTTAGAGAAGTTTTAGTATAAGCTCGTATTAGATAGCGTTTTACTAAAAAGTGAATATAGCCCGAAAAAAAATTTGGAGAATTTTTAAATTAAACTCGTATTAGGTAGCGTTTTATCAAAATGTGAATATAGCCCGAAAAAGCAACTTTTTGGAAAACGGCAAATTCGGGCTTACCTAGCTATGACGTCGCTTTTACGCTGGCCTGACAAAAGCCGAGGACTTTTCACCTAACTCAAAAAATTGTCTTTTAAAGTTAGAGAATTTTTAGTATAAGCTTGCATTAAGTAGCGTATTAACAAAAAGTGAATATAGCCCGAAAAAAGCAACTTTTTGGAAATCGGCAAATTCGGGCTTACTCTGCTATGACGTCGCTATTAGACTAGCCTGACAAAAGCCCAGGATTGTTCGCCTAACTAAAAAGTTTTCTTTCAATGTTAGAGATTTTTTGACAAAGTCGTTACTTTAATAGAAAGCAAGAAAAAAATTAAAATAGAGGTAGCAGCTACTTGAGATATATCACGTAAACATTAATAACTTTTTTATTTAGGCTTGAAAGCTAAAACTCTGTCGCATACAAATTGGGCGCTGATGTGCCTAAATGGAGATTTTTTGACAAAGTCGTTGCTTTAATAGAAAGCAAGAAAAAAATTAAAGTAGAGGTAGCGGCTACTTGATAAATATCGCTTAATCGTTAATAACTTTTTTATTTGGGCTTGAACTCTAAAACTCTGTCGCATACGTTTTGGACGCTGATGTGCCTAAATGGAGATTTTTTGACAGAGTTGTTACTTTAATAGAAAGCAAAAAAAAATTAAAGTAGAGGTAGCGGTTACTTGATATATACCACTTAAACTATAATAACTTTCTTATTTGGGCTTGAAATCTAAAACTCTGTCGCATACGTTTTGGACGCTGATGTGCCTAAATAGAGATTTTTTGACAAAGTTGTTACTTTAATAGAAAGTAAGACAAAAATTAAAATAGAGGTAGCGGCTACTTGATATATATCACGTAAACGTTAATAACTTTTTTATTTGGGCTTGATAGCTAAAACTCTGTCGCATACGTTTTGGGCGCTGGTGTGCCTAAATGGAGATTTTTTGACAGAGTCGTTGCTTTAATAGAAAGCAAAAAAAATTAAAGTAAAGGTATCACTTAAACGTTAATAACTTTTTTATTTGGGCTTGAAATCTAAAACTCTGTCGCATACATATTGGGCGCTGGTGTGCCTAAATGGAGATTTTTTAACAAAGTCGTTACTTTAATAGAAAGCATGAAAAAAATTTAAATAGAGGTAGCGGCTACTTGATAAATATCACTTAATCGTTAATAACTTTTTTATTCGGGCTTGAACTCTAAAACTCTGTCGCATACGTTTTGGACGCTGCTGTGCCTAAATGGAGATTTTTTGACAAAGTTGTTACATTAATAGAAAGTAAGAAAAAAATTTAAATAGAGGTAGCGGCTATTTAATACATATGACGCAAACGTTAATAACTTTTTATTTGGGCTTGAAATCTAAAACTGTCGCACACGTATTGGACGCTTGCGTGCCTAAATGGAGATTTTTTTGACAAAGTCGTTGCTTTAATAGAAAGCAAGAAAAAAATTAAAGTAGAGGTAGAGGCTACTTGATATATATATATATATATATATATATATATATTGTATTTGTTTTTATCGACCAACGGCATTTTAAAACAGTTAATCAATTAAAAATACACTAACCTGTAATGGTCGCCAGTAGCGCTGGTATGAACAAATGTAGTGGACTGTAATCTGTCTTGCACGGCCGCCGTAAATTGCATAAACAAAAAGTTCACTATTCTTGAAGCGTTTTCACCATTGAAAGTACCATGGTCAAGCACACCGAACTGATTGTTACGGTCACTCCCGTTGCCAAGTTAATAATGTTCTGTCCGATGCTCGACTTCGACTGTCCATGAACTCAAAAAGGCACTTGCGCGCACACTTTCCAATATCCAAGGTTGTATATATTTGTTATAGGATAGACGATACAAGGAAAGGAACTTTGATAATGTAAATATCAAACCAAAATAATATAAAGTAATCAGATGTCATCAAAAATGCTATAAAATGCATAACATACCGCCCACCAAAATAAGATTGAAAACTTATTTTAACCAATGTAATATGTACAAATGCGTAATACCACAAAAATTAAATAATAATGAATGCGTAATTCCAACAAAAAAAAAAGTTATTGAGAAATAAAAAAAAAATTTCTTTGTTATGTGTCCTCTAATGGGAAAGAACACAATTTGACCGAAGGTCGTTTAATAATGCCGTTTGCAGTTTGAACCTGCGCCACTCTGACGACATTATCTGTACCAGGATACAAGTGGGTAATGCGTCCCAGTCGCCAATGTAATGGAGGGGTATTGTCCTCCTTAATTAAGACCAATGTCCCAATCTTAACAGCGTGAAGAGATGAAAACCATTTAGTTTTCTGCTGGAGAGTATGTTAAGTACTCGCTATGCCAACGGCGCCAAAAAGATTGTTGGATTATCTGAATGAGCTGCCAACGATCTAAAAATGATAGTTTCAGGTCCAAGACATTTGGGTCAGGAAGCACTAAAACTGGTTCGACTCCTAAGAAATGACACGGTGCCAAATAAGAAAAATCTTGAGGATTTGTACTCAATGAACGCTAAGGACAAGAATTGAGTATGGCCTCAATCTGAATTAGTACGGTATTGAATTCCTCATACGAGAGAATTTGAATGCCGATAACCTTGTTGAGATGACTCTTAACTGACTTGATGTCAGCCTCCCACAACCCTCCGAAGTGAGGGGACAACGGGGGATTGAAAATAAATTCAATACACTCTGCGGTAGCAACATGTTGCATAAGTTCTGCCAGTTCACGGGGTGCACCAGTGAAATTTGTGCCGCAATCACAGTAAATTTTGGCACATTTACCACGACGAGCAATGAAACGCCTCAATGCCTCTATAAAGGCAGATGAGGACAAATTCGAAACTAGCTCTAAGTGCAGAGCCTTAGTTCCAAAACAAACGAACAAACAAACATAAGCCTTTACCCGAAACGGTGCGGGTTGCTGGTAGGTCACCCATAGGGGGGGAATAAAAAATTGGTTTATACGAAAACAAATGATACATGCCTTTAGACATTTTCGAATAGCCTTTTTTGCGACCAAAATCCAAAAATTTTGCATTAAAAGAAATTGGGTTGTTCTAAGCCCAGAATGTAAATATTTTTGATGACAGTCCAAAATAACGAGATCTGTCAAACGATGAGTACTGGGTAATAGTAGTGGAAATTTTTCCCCATAAGGTAAATTTGAATTTCGAAGGCGACCGCCCACCCTAAGTAAACCATGTCTGTCCAGAAATGGGCTAAGGGGTCTAAGCTGTTTGCCAATGGTTCTCCCTTTTTTAATATTCTCTATGTCCTTATAAAAAAATTCTGATTGAACTCTTTTAACCAATAAATGAAGTGCAACTTGTTGTTACTGACTTGAAATGATTTGCGATGCGTTTGAAACGATATCCACGGGGGTTTTCAAAATGCGAATGAAATGAAGGACATAACATATAATGCGACAAACTTTATTTATATCAGAAAATTTGTTTATTAAGAGATCAAGAAAATGATCCGAAATGATAATATTCAATGAGATAATTCTCTTTTCCAAATCCATAGATGTTGAATGTATTTCAGAAAAGTTACTCACAGGCCAATCTGATTGTGGCAAAGAAAGCCAAATAGGACCGGACCACCATAAACGATGCTCTACTAAATCCGTAGTTAGTAAACCCCGAAAGGCGCAATCCGCTAGATTATCTTGAGACTTGATGTGGTTCCAAGACCCAGGAGGAATTCGATCTTGAATGTGTGAAATTCTATTACTAATGAAAGTTTTCCAATGGTAAGAAGACGATCGAATCCATGATAAAGCCACTGTAGAATCTGACCACGCATAAATTGATAACTTTAGTCGAACCTTGTAAATATTGAACAAAAACTCGATCAAATCTGATAGAAGTACCGCGGCAGATAATTCTAGCCGAGGCACAGAAATGCGTTGAGTAGGTGCAACCCTTGATTTTGCACATACCAAAGAAACTTTGATATTACCATTTGCGTCTACCACTCTGAAATAAACTACTGCGGCGTATCCTTGTTCGGAGGCGTCGCAAAAGCCATACAACTGAAATTCCAGACAGTTATCAGACAAAATCCACCGAGGAATTTTCACCTTAGACAATTCAGATAATTGATCAAGGTAATCTTTCCATTTGACAGTGACATCAACAGGAGGGTCGTCATCCCAATCGATGCCCCGAATCCATAAATATTGAATTAGGTGTTTTGCAAAAAACACCAACGGTGTCAACAAGCCCAAGCGATCAAAGATCCGCGCTATTTCTGAAACTATGTGTCTTTTAGTACAAATCCGATCCACCGGATTTACTACATAAAAAAATTCGTCCGATGACAGATGCCATTGAAAGCCCAAAATTTTTTGCGAAAGATTAGTTGAATCTTCGAATGAAAATGTCTGTTGATACCTAGACGATTCAGGTACTACCTTAATTACGTCATATACGTTACTGTTCCATTTACGCAACGTAAATCCGCCCAACAAGCACAGTTTGTCTAATTCCAAAATCAATTGTTGAGCTACTTCGACCGATTGTGACCCGGTCACGACATCGTCAACATATGTGTGAAGTTCCAAAGCCTTAGCAGCTAAAGGAAATTTTGATGATTCAACACGCGCCAATTCTTGGATCACACGCACACCTCCAAACAATTTTTGAAATTTCCGGTGTTCCGGAGAAATCAGAATTTGTCGATACATCTGTTTGATGTCTGCGGTGATGACAATCGAATGTAAGCGAAAGTGCAAAAGTAAAGCCAAGATATCCTTTTGTAAGGAAGGACCGGCAAGCAAATGGTCATTAAGAGATCCACCACTGAGAGTAGTGGCCGAAGCGTCAAAGACTACCCTTAATTTTGTTGTGTTACTTTCTGGTTAAATAACCGCATGATGCGGAATGTAATATTCTGTCGAATGATGTGATGATTCCTTCATGCTAGAAGAAATGAGTGACATGTGGCCACTTTGTAAATAATCTTGCATAAACTCCCTGTACATTGTATACAGTGGAGGGTCTTTTTGTAGACGACTTTCCAATGCCAAAAACCTACGAAGTGCGACTTTCCGAGAATCCCAAAAAACGAGTTCCGGACCATTAAACGGAAGTGACACTATAAAACGACCCTGCTCGTTTCTAGCGTGTGTTGCCAAAAAATGCTGTTCACAGGCTTCTTCTGCAGATGAAACCTTGTGGACATCTGGAACGCTTTCCAGCTCCCAAAACCGACGAATTAGAGTATCCAGGGGTTCTATTAGTACACATAATGATGTACTATCTGCTGCAGGAGAAATGATTTTCCCTGTAAGAACCCACTCAAATTTGGTATAAATCGCGACTGGTTCATCTGCGGTTTCCATACGTGTCTCATTTAACAATGAGTGTGCAAAAACATCTGCACTCAAAAGTAAATCAATTGTGCCTGGCTTATCAAAATCAGGATCAGCCAACGGCAAGTCCGCTGTATGTGGCCAATGGTTGATGTTTAATTGCACTGCAGGCAATTTACCACAAATATTTGGTAGAATATAAACATCTACATCAAATTGGGGATGTATTTTATCCCTAGGTCTAATTTTGCAAGATAAAACTCCCGAAATGTGTGAGGAAGCTAAACCTAGACCTTCCACTTTAATGGTAACGTTGGATTTTTGTAAGCCAAGTCGCGGACGAAAAGTTTCCGTCATAAAACTTTCCATACTACCATTGTCCAACAATGCTCTTACCTTTTGAATCTTTCCGTTCCCATCTCAAATTGCAATAGTTGCAGTTGCCAACAAAGTTACGGTTTTCGAAGAATGCGAGTTATGTGATCCCCCATTTATTATATCAATATAAAAAAAAACCTAAGAAAGTTATTAGGAAATATTAGGAAAATGCAACAATGTAATTAAAAGACAATTTGTTACAATATATTCAGTTTATAAACGTTCATGTGAACGGAAGCGCTACAAAGTAACACAAGGATAAGTGACACTGCAGATGTCATGTCACAGACGGTCGTAGGAAGTCACGTACCGAGATTACGCAAAAGTAAGCCTGCAATATTGTAATTATGAATAGCTTTTAAGATAGAAACTATGTATTATGAATAGAGTCAAGTGTAAGCGGACATTAGGTCCGCAGATTCCCACAGAACTGTGAGGGGGTAGGGAGATTATATAAGGCGCGGGAGCTCCACTCGCGGGCAGTTCATCAAACGTTCAGCTTTTGCATTGCAGTTCGTAGATAGTTCACTTGTACAATTAAGTAATAATTTTGGACTTAGAGTAATAATTCAAAATTGTCTAAATTCAATATTTAACTTCTGTATAAAAACTTAAATAAATGTGTTAAAGTTCAAAGAAGTCTTTTTAAGAAGAACCGCTCGAAGCCACGAACCTTAACTGGCGCAGTCGTAACGGATGTCAAAAGGGCACTAGCGAATCCAACTTGGAGGAACTGGTGGTCCGGGAATTTCAATTCCAAATTTGGCAGAACAAAACAAAAGTTGGAGGAGAAACACGCATCGTTCAAGTCCAGCAGTTAAAGGAGAAACAAGAATAGTTCAAATTCAACAAAAGAAAAATTGGAGGCGATACAAGCATAGATCAAATCCAAGAAGCCAAAAAGAAAAACAGAAACAAAGCAACTAGTGTAAGTTCATTTACCTAAACCAATTGAAATTTATTTTATTATTAACAAAGACATTTGATATTTGCTAGTTTATGATTTATATATATATATATATATATATATATATATATATATATTAACTATTGTTACAAATATTTTATGCTATTTTTTGAAAATAATCGACTTAGCAATTGCTAGAGATTATCTTCAAGCAGTTATTGAAATTTTATTATTATTTTACTTGTATATATGAGAAAGATTTATAAAAAACTTGAGACAACAAAAAAAAATTCTGAGACAAAGAACTGAGACACAAAAAACTAGAGGCAATCAAAAAAGTCGCAAAGCGCACAAGAGACTAGATCACGTTTTAACTAACGTAAGAAAAATTCTAAGAAACAAAACTAAACCTCTAATTCAGTAATCTTAACTAACGCAAGAAATTTTTAGAATTTCTAATTCTACAACTTTAACTAACACAAGAAACGAATTCTAATCCCACAATAAAAGAATTAACTGGCACATAAAAATAATTTAAATACACCGAGAATAAAAAGCAAAAGCTAAATCACGAGAAATAAAAACCAAAACCTTTATAACTACGCAACTATTCAAACTCGAATACCATCCATAAATAGCCAACTTGCATTCTATTATTAATACAAGAAATAACGAAGCGCGATTTCAAATTGAACGCAAATTATCTCATCTTCAAAAGTGAATGAAATACAACCTTGAATAAATACGCATAAAATCTAATTAGAACAAAAGCTATTTAAATACATCGCGAAACCTTCAGCATTGTGAAATTAAAGCAGCATAAAATTACGAACAGAAACTTTTATAAGGTATCAATTTAAATTACTCAGGATACAAATAATTACGGTACTGGGAACGCATTCAAACATAAAAATTTTTATTAAATATTTCAGTAAATTAACGAAGCACAGATTTCAGTGTATAAAATAGCAGCGAGTACTGAATAACACCCACAGTATAATTAAAAATAACTATAATGAAGACGCTAAACGCAACTAAGTAACTAACAACATCCTGTAGCAGGTTACAACATTGTAAGCATTGCAGACACCTTACAATCGCATAAACCAAAGAGATAATTACTACGCACCTAACTAAAATTGGCATAATTAAAAAAATAGAGAAGTATTAACTGACGCAACTAACGCAAAACATTCAAACCCGATAAATTACCACAAAAATCACTCAGCCTATTGAAACTTGAGAAATTAAAATTAAAAATCGGCAAATTAAGAGTAAACTCAACCAAACCAATACCAAGCGTAAAACTCATTAAATACCACCGAAAAACCACAAAATAAATCCAAATTTTAAAAAAAATAATTTTTTTTACTTTTTTAAAATTACGCAAATATTACCCCAGCCAAGATGACTAATGAAATGAAACTGTACCTCGAAATGATCCCAAGCTTTAACGGTAATCACCAATGTTTGTTAAGCAATTACATTTCAGCCAGCGAAATATTCCTAAAAACCTTTTACAAGCCGGGAGATAACGAAAGGAACACTTTGCTGATCCGTCTTATTATCAGTAAACTTACCGGAAGGGCACTAACATTAATTGCAAGTCGCGAGGACGTGGACCAATGCGAAGAGTACAAACGCATATTGATTGCATATTTCGGCGATCAACGGAACTTAAAATGTTTAGTAAGGGATTTAACCAACCTTAGGATGGAACACAACCAGTCACCCTATCAATTTGGCATGAAATGCCAAGATGTAAGAAGCTTAGTCTTGACAAAACTCAAAATCGAAGAAACCGACCCAAACGTAAGACTTTTAAAAACGAAAATGTATGACAAGATGGCATTAGATACCTATCTAAATGCACTACCCGAACGACTTTCAGATAAAATTAAATTTCAACATCCCCAAAACTTAGAAGAAGCAATGAACATGATAATCGAAGAAGAAAATGTAATGTACTATAGAAACCGACTATATAACCCCAACGCGAATAAAAGCTACACGCCAATGAAAACTATACAACCCGCAAGGCAAATAAATCCACAACAAAAATTTAACCCGTTCAATGCACAAACCAACCAAATGCGAACAGATAATCCACATTTTAATAATTCAAACTTTAACAATCAATACAAACAATTCTCAAAACCAACGTTTTACCCGAACTTTTCAAAACCCACATATCAACCAACATTTAACTCGAACTTTTCAAAACCCGCATTTCAACCGAGATTTAATCAAAATATAAATCAACAAAGACCAGCATTTAACGCGAATACTAACAGAAACTCACCGATGATAAACAATAATAATCCCAGTAAATATTATAAACCTACACCAATGGATACCTCATCTGGTAACACCAGACCCAACACAAAAATAACACACATTAGACAAAACCCCAATCAAAAACGCACTTTCACTTCAGATGTAGAAGAGTATGAAGATGACCAGAATAATAACAATCGACCGTGTACGAATAACAAACAAAATCAATCAAACCACTATGAACGCGAAGAACCATATGAAAATTACGAGGAGGACGACGAAGAGAACACATGTTCAAATTTTCAAATGGACCATTTTATAAACGACCTAACGTAATAAATCTAAATAATATGAATCACCTTGTATTACCCTATTTTGATATAGGGTAATACAAGGTGATTCATATTATTTAGATTTATTACGTTAGGTCGTTTATAAAATGGTCCATTTGAAAATTTGAACATGTGTTCAAAATACCCCACGCTGAATTTAAATTACTAATCGATACCGGATCTTCAAAAACATTAATAAGCCCGCGAACAGTAAAGAAACATTATCTAAACTATGTAGAAAGAGAACCCTTCAAAATTAAAACCGCCCATCAAACAACCCTACACCAATTCGTAGCAAACATACCTTTACCAAAAACCTTTAACGTAAAGATGAAACATAAATTCTGCATATTTGAATTTAATGACAAATATGACGAACTATTAGGAATGGACCTTCTAAGAAAATTAGGAGCCAACATAGATATTAGAAACCGATTATTAAGAACCAAATATGGACGAATCCCCATCAAATTTCAAAACACCCAAATTGACGAAAAATATACATTAGAACCCTGAACAGAAAAAAAGATAAGAATCCCTGTAAATTCAAATAATAACTTAGGAATAATAAACCACATAACTTTTCAACAAGGAGTAGAAACCCCAACCGCATTAGTAAAAATCAAAGATAATTACGCCACAACAACAATATTAAACTCAAATGACTACCCCGTAGAACTATCTTTAACAAACCCGATTAACGTAGAAGAATTAAATTTTAATAAAATGGAAATAGACGAAAACTTAAACGAAAATTACAACCCCGTAGAAAACGACGAAATGTTAAGACAAAATTTAAATAATATCCGATTTAACCGCGACATAAATCACAAAGAGCAGAAAGCAATACAAAAATTATGTTACGAGTACCGCGACATATTCCATTGCGAAGGAATACCCCTAACCTTTACAAATACAGTTAAGCACAACATTGAGCTAACAGACAATAAACCGATATTCACCAAAGCATACAGATTGCCCCAGGCAAGTCAGGAAGAAGCTGACAAACAGGTAGCCAATCTATTAGATCAAGATATAATACAACACTCCAATTCACCATGGAGCAGCCCCGTACTAATAGTACCAAAGAAACTAGACGCATTAGGAAAACGAAAATACCGAATGGTAATAGATTACCGCAAGTTAAACGAAAAAACGGTAGACGATAAATACCCGTTACCGAATATAACAGAAATTTTAGATAAGTTAGGCAAGTGCCAATATTTTTCGACGCTAGACTTAGCATCAGGATACCATCAAGTGGAAATGGAAGAAGGAGATACACAAAAGACAGCCTTTAGCACACCTGGAGGACACTACGAGTATAAACGGATGCCATTTGGACTAAAGAATGCACCCGCAACTTTTCAACGAGTAATGGATAACATACTACGAGGGATACACAACGAAAAATGCCTTGTGTACCTAGATGATACAATAGTGTATTCAACATCATTAGTGGAGCACATTGAAAGATTACGAGAAGTGTTCGAAAGATTAAGAACCGCACAATTTAAAGTACAACTAGATAAGAGCGAATTCCTACAGAAGGAATTAGCCTTTTTAAGACAAATAATAACACCCCAAGGAGTGATGCCGAACCCCGACAAAACAAACGCTGTATTAAATTACCCCATACCCAAAACGAATAAAGAGATAAAAGGATTTTTAGGCCTTAGCGGATATTACCGAAAATTCATAAAAGGTTATGCTCAAATAACAAAGCCCCTAACCAATTAATAATCTATAGGAACACTGTGGCACGATTTAAATAAAATTAAATAAAAACCCTTAACTACAAAAAATATTTAACTTACTAGATATGTCGAAATACGTATCTAGTAAGTTAAATATTTTAATGATTAAAGTTTTATTAATTTATTACTAACAATTGTTTAAAAAAGGGAAACAAAATTGTACATACCCCAGAATTTATAAAAGCAGTAGATAAAATCAAAAGCATTTTAACAAATCACCCCGTACTAGAATACCCAGACTTTTCGAAACCATTCATATTAACAACGGACGCATCAAATGTAGCCTTAGGCGCAGTATAAGTCCAGGAACAGTAGGTAACGATAAACCCATCAATTACGCATCCAGAACCCTTAACGAAACAGAGCAACGATACAGTACAATAGAGAAAGAATTGTTAGCCATAATTTGGGCAACAAAGTATTTTAGACCGTACCTATACGGACGGAAATTTTATATATACACCTATCATAGACCATTAGTATGGCTATGCAAACTCAAAGAACCTAACTCGAAATTACAAAGATGGAGAATCAGACTACAAGAATATGACTATGAGATCATATACAAAAAGAAAATTTACAACAATAACGCAGACGCTTTAAGTAGAATCCACTTAACGCACTAGAAACCGAATCAGTGATAGGAAACGTAGACGAAACCGAAATTAGAGAAGACCCAGAAGAAATGGAAACCATACATTCAACACAAAATGACGAACCGGAAACCGCAATTAAAATTTTAAACGAAGCTATAGACATGAAGCCCAATCAATTCATAATCACGGAAGTTTTAAACAACCCCAACCCTGTAAAATACACGAAAGTGGATAATAAGAAAATTTACCAAGTTCAAATAACCACAGACAATGAATCACAGATAATTAAAATTCTAAAGGAATACACCCCCGAGAAAAAACGATTTTACTTTTATTTTAACACGGAAAACTTGTACAAACGATTTTCAGAAATATATGTAAAACTATTCAACAATTCTGGCCCCGAACTTATAAGATGCACAAGAAAATTAGTAACATTAGACGACCCTGACGAAATAAACGATGTAATAAGAAACCAACACGAAGGAAAGACCAACCATCGAGGAATAAACGAGACCCTAAAACAAATCATGAGACGTTACTATTTCAAGGACATGAAAGAATTAACTACAGACTTTATCAATCAGTGTGAATTATGTGATAAAGCCAAATATGACACAAAACCCCCAAAGATACCCTTAATGTTAACTAAAACACCAGACAAACCCTTTCAAAAATTACATGCAGATACTCTAGTAGTAGAATCACAAAGTTACCTAACAATCGTAGACGCATTTAGGAAAATAGGCCAAGCAATACCAATCACTTCTAAAAATAGTATAGACGTAACTCAAGGATTTCTACACTATTTTACATTTTATGGAACGCCCAAAACAATAACGTTAGACAACGGAAGCGAATTTAAAAACGAAACATTTCAAAACACTTTGGAATTACACAAAATAAAAATTCACTTTATAACGGAGAACCACCCTGAATCCAACGGACTAATCGAAAGACTACATTCAACCCTATTAGAACAGATCAGATTATTAAGAGTAAATTACAAGAAAGAACACATAACTAACTTAATGTCATACGCATTAATCGCGTATAATAACACGATTCATTCAACGACAAATTTTACACCCTTAGAACTAACCCTAGGACACTCAGATTCACGCAACCCGTACGATATACATTATAACAAAGAAATCTATCAGCAATAAGCTAAAGATCATAAAGAGAAACTAAAAATAACTTATGACAAAGTAAAGGATAAGTTAGATAACAATAAAGAACGCATTATCGCGACCCGTAATAAAAACTCAGACATAAACAAATTTTCCATAGGACAAACCGTATTCGAGAAAAATTACCAAAGTAAAAGACACAAAACGGCATCGAGAAATTTAGGCCCCTTTAAAATCAAACGAATATCCGACAAAAACGTAGCCGTAATAGACGACGGCAAGATAACAAAATATGTTCACCTCAAAAATTTAAGACACCCTGTACGTTCAGATGGACAATCGTCGCCCTTACCGTCAACCTCCACCCAGGTAGAACGGAAATTGTAATTGAAGACATAAAGAATAACCCCGGTATACTACCAATAAAATTAGGCAGTATGCAGAACACTATAGATTATTGGACCTTTGCACAAAAATTCGATTTAACCGAGCTAAAACAAGAATTTCAAATAATCAAAAATAATTATTTTCGACTAAAACAATCAATGGACACAACAAAATTCGGAAAAGAATACGCAATAGAAATGATGAACTACGACAGTATAATAGAAAGTATTTTGAAAAATATAGAAGACAAATTTAATCGACTAATACCTACAGAACAAATGACGAGAAGAAAAAGAGGACTAATCAACGGATTAGGAAACATAATCAAAGCAATTACCGGAAATCTAGATAACCAAGACTCAGAATGCTATGACAACGCGATACAACAATTGATAGAAAATCAAAACGACATTAAAACCATAATTAGTAATCAAATATCGTTAACTCAATCAACGATCATCAAATTTAATGAAACCCTAAGATAATTAGTTAGAAACAAACTTACAAAATAGTTTTAAAATTATGAACTTGCAGTTTAATAAGCAACGACTAAATTATAAACTATAATAGTGGACCCACTCAGGTAATCGGAAATCGAACAGCTATTAATACAGGCGTTTCCTTACTATATTATTGTACACTCACATAGGTAGTTGATTTTAATCTATTAGGTAATCAAACTGAATTATATACGTCATGGATCATGTTAGTCAATTAACACAATAAAAAATTATTCTTCCAATTGATTCAAGTCAGTTAATCATATAACAGTAATTATAGGTGTTGGTGGATGTATTTCTAATGTATTTGACAAAAATATTTCGTTTGTAATTTTGTATACAGGTCTGGTTCCTGTACACAGGTCAGAGCACGCTTAAGTTTTATTAGTTCTTGGAAGGTTTAGTTTAAAGTAGAATCGAGGGTCTTCTTTTGTATTATAAAACGTTGCTCCTTTTAGGATAAATCTTTTACAACATGTTTGTACTGTTATATTTTAAATTTTACTAGAGCTTTCGTTCTGTAAGGACTTGCCTCTTAATAGAAATAAAAGCAAACCATTCTTTTTTTAACTGTATTTTATTTACCCATAATTTTTAATACGAATATTCGATTAATCGATTATTCGAATATTCGATTAATCGATTATTCGAATATTCGATTAATCGATTATTCGAATATTCGATTAATCGAATAATCGATTTGTTAATTTTTAAAAACCGCGATTTTCGATTAATCGAATAATCGATTAATCGAATTTTATTGCCAGCACTGGTCTAAGCTGTTTGCTAATGGTTCTCCCTTTTTAATATTCTCTATGTCCTTATAAAAGAATTCTGATTGAACTCTTTTAACCAATAAATTAAGTGCAACTTGTTGTTGTTACTTGAAATGATTTGCAAACGATATCCACGGGGTTTTCAAAATGCGAATGAAATGAAGGACATAACATATAATGCCACAAACTTTATTTATATCAAAAAATTTGTTTATTAAGAGATCAAGAAAATGATCCGAAATGATAATATTCAATGAGATAATTCTCTTTTCCAAATCCATAGATGTTGGATGTATTTCAGAAAATTTACTCACAGGCCAATCTGATTGTGGCAAAGAAAGCCAAATAGGACCGGACCACCATAAACGATGCTCTACTAAATCTGTAGCTAGTAAACCCTGAGAGGCGCAATCCGCTGGATTATCTTGAGGCTTAATGTGGTTCCAAGACCCAGGAGGAATTCGATCTTGAATGTGTGAAATTCTATTACTAATGAAAGTTTTCCAATGGTAAGAAGGCGATCGAATCCATGATAAAGCCACTGTAGAATCTGACCACGCATAAATTGATAACTTTAGTCGAACCTTGTAAATATTGAACAAAAACTCGATCAAATCTGATAGAAGTACCGCGGCAGATAATTCTAGCCAAGGCACAGAAATGCGTTGAGTAGGTGCAACCCTTGATTTTGCACATACCAAAGAAACTTTGATATTACCATTTGCGTCTACCACTCTGAAATAAACTACTGCGGCGTATCCTTGTTCGGAGGCGTCGCAAAAGCCATGCAACTGAAGTTCCAGACAGTTATCAGACAAAATCCACCGAGGAATTTCCACCTTAGACAATTCAGATAATTGATCAAGGTAATCTTTCCATTTGACAGTGACATCAACAGGAGAGTCATCCCAATCGATGCCCCGCATCCATAAATATTGAATTAGGTGTTTTGCAAAAAACACCAACGGTGTCAACAAGCCCAAGAGATCAAAGATCCGCGCTATTTCTGAAACCATGTGTCTTTTAGTACAAATCCGATTTACCGGATTTACTACATAAAAAATTCGTCCGATGACGGATGTCACTGAAGGCCCAAAATTTTTGCGAGAGATTAGTTGAATCTTCGAATGAAAATGTCTGTTGATACCTAGCCGATTCAGGTACTACCTTAATTACGTCATATACGTTACTGTTCCATTTACGCAACGTAAATCCGCCCAACAAAAGTTTGCTATTCCAAAGTCAATTGTTGATTAACCGATTTACCCTTTTAGAAATCCAAAAAGTTAACAATTACAATTATTATCACTTATTTGCTTTTCCAATGAAAATGACTAGCACATACCAAGTTATTATTCCAAAAACCAAATTCCTATCCTTAAATGAACAAAGATATGGTTATACGAACGAAAAATGTAATGAAGTCACACCCAATCAATACTTATGCCAATCATTGACAACCACAACAATTCAAGAAGACAGCCCTTGCGAAGTACAACTACTAAAATTTACCAATCATTATGAAAATTGTGAAGCCAAACCTGTACAAATCAACAACATGAAAATTCAGAAAGTAACGGAAAATAAATGGATAGCCATTTTCCCCACCGAAGTAATCGCAACAATGTATTGCAATCAAGATGAAAGTAATTTAGCATTAACCGGAAGTAAATTAATCACCCTTAAGGAAAATTGTTATTTGAAATTAAAAACGAAATAATTAGAGTTTACCAAGATCCCGTACAAAGCAAGAAATTAGCAAATCTACCCGAATTACAAATCAAGATTACCCCAGACGAAGACGAAGAAATAATTCAAAAACCAATACAATTGGAACACCTGGAATTAGACAACCTAAACCACGCCATGAAACTCATGGAAGATTACAAGGAACACCTGAACGAGATCAAGACGCCCAAAGTGCACTATGATAACATTATTATATGGACAATTATATTGATTATATTGACTATTTTATTGATCATTTATGTAACTTATAAAATATGTATTAGATATAAAAATAATAAAGGAAACAATTTTAGATTTAAGAAACCCAAAGAAACAAATGTACCCCTAGAAAATATGAATTTTAAATGAGATTAAACGAATTTAATTAAAATCAAGAAAAGGTAAAAACCCTTAATTTTTAATGTACGTTGGGAGGACTTATGTGATCCCCCATTTATTATATCAATATAAAACTAATACCTAAGAAAGTTATTAGGAAATATTAGGAAAATGCAACAATGTAATTAAAAGACAATTTGTTACAATATATTCAGTTTATAAACGTTCATGTGAACAGAAGCACTACGAAGTAGCACAAGGAAAAGTGACACTGCAGATGTCAGGTCACAGACGGTCGTAGGAAGTCACGTACCGAGATTACGCAGAAGTAAGCCTGCAATATTGTAATTATGAATAACTTTTAAGATAGCAACTATGTATTATGAATAGAATCAAGTGTAAGCGGACATTAGGTCCGCAGATTCCCACAGAACTGTGAGGGGGTAGGGAGATTATATAAGGCCCGGGAGCTCCACTCGCGGGCAGTTCATCAAACGTTCAGCTTCTGCATTGCAGTTCGTAGATAGCTCACTTGTACAATTAAGTAATAATTTTGGACTTAGAGTAATAATTCAAGATTGTCTAAATTCAATATTTAACTTCTGTATAAAAACTTAAATAAATGTGTTAAAGTTCAAAAAAGTCTTTTTAAGAAGGACCGCTCGAAGCCACGAACCTTAACTTGCGTTGAAAATAAACTGCTAGTACTTGATGTACTTGCACATGGTTGATTTGACTGTAGTGCGGGCGCGTTATCAACAAATTGATCCGTCAATAATTTTTGGTTTGTAAAATGTAGCAATGTGTTAGGTGGTTTAGCACACTTTCTACAAACAGATTTTGAAGAACATTCCGTGGCTCGATGAAGTCCCGATAAACAATTAATGCAGAAATTTTTCTGCTTAACAAACTCGTAACGCTCGTGAGGCGTCTTGTCCAAAAAATTCTGACACTGATATAAAGCATGTTTGTCTTTACAATGAATGCAACTTTTGTTGTCTGATATTGTCACCAATGAAGTTTGATGTGGAGATTTTGTATAAATTCCAGTAGGTTTATCAAAATGTGTAGATTTATTATTTGTTTTAGACTGTTTGCTCATACATAAATTACTAACTTCTAAAGCTTTACAGTGTCTTTCAACAAATGTTTTTAATTGCTTATATGTGGGAATCAAATTTAAACCCACAACATTGGTTTCCAATACAAATAATTTTAAAAATTCGTTATGTCCAAAACATCTACCTTAGCTTGCTCTAAGCATGCCAAATTTTCATCAAAGCAATTTATAAGAGCTCTAAGCTCTTGGTGAGAATTATGGTTGGCCTTTGGAGCATTTTCCAAAGCCGCAAAATGTGAGTTTACCAAAAGTCGCTTGCTTTCATACCTTTCAACCACGGTATCGTAAGCCAACTTAAAATTATCCCCTGTAATAGGTAAATGTTTAATTAAACCTTTAGAATCTGAATCTAATGCGTCCAGCAAGAAATAAAATTTCTCTACGCTTAATAA
This sequence comes from Platerodrilus igneus, assembly GCA_036346225.1. Lineage (NCBI taxonomy): Eukaryota > Metazoa > Arthropoda > Insecta > Coleoptera > Lycidae > Platerodrilus > Platerodrilus igneus. Next base: position 4,380 of record JARFIW010000048.1, on the reverse strand, counting down.
ATTCTTGTTATCAACAACAAGATTTTTAAAAAGCTCATTAAAATGCATAAACTCTGTAATCTTGCCAGAAAATTTTGGGATAGATATCCGAGGAAGTATTATGTTAGACATGCTTGTTAATTGAGACAATCCTTGTGTGTTGGCAAGAATATTTTCTTTCTTGATTTTGGATAAATCAAGCTCCATTTGTGCTCCACTATTTTTTATTGAAATGACTAATCCAATCATGCTGGATTTCAAACTTTTAATTTCCTCCAGATTGTCTGCGTCTAGAGTGCACATTTTGTATGTACTATCCATCTCATGTTTAAGATCGATAGCTGTTTGTGTTAGAATTTTAGCCAAAACTAAATTTTGCTCTGTTGAGTCCAAATTAGACGTTTGATCAAAAAGCGAACGAAACTGTTCAATAGCCAATTTTAAATCCAGGATAAACCGTTCGGTAGAAATTTTCTTGGTAGCCATTGTAGCTACTAAAATGCCCTTATAAGTTATAAGGAATTGTTTTGAAATAAATACCAATAAACCAAAGACAAAAATTAGCCTTTAAAATTAAAAAATTACATAAACAATTTTTAACCAAGAACACAATGTTCACCATTAACATATCTACAGCAATTATAGATATTGAAACACCTTGTATGAGGTATTGTTTGAAATGAATTCGAATAAACCAAAGACAAAAATTTGTCCTTAACAAATCAAATTAAATTATGTAATTTAACATGTTTACCATTTCAATGAGTATCGGTGCTAAATTGTAACAATTATCAACAACTTCTACGAATTAAATTGACACCAAAATAAACAATGTTCGCAAACTTGTGTTGAATGCGCGAGCAACTTATATTATGTCGCTACAACTACTTTCGTTATCAGAAACAACAGGTTGAAACTGCCGGTGTTCTGACCTCGAAACTTATTATTGGAAATGAATGCACAGGTGTTCTTAAAGCGGTATCACACTTGTAAAAACCGAACCACATTGATTATTTTCAACACAAATACCATTGAATAACTAAATTAATGCGATTTAAATTGAAATTATAATAAATTAAAACCATGAAATCCAAAGAATAGCAATGCGTTTTGTTTTGTAATAAAATATTTATGCAGCAAACGAGATGTGATATGCGGTAGGGATTGTTAAAGTTAAGGAACGTGCAGGAAAAAAATGTATTCTGTGGCTCGACGGATCAAAAAAATGTATGTGTTTTATCGACCAACGGCATTTTAAAACAGTTAATCAATTAAAAATACACTAACCTGTAATGGTCGCCAGTTGCGCTGGTATGAACAAATGTAGTGGACTGTAATCTGCACGGCCGCCGTAAACTGCATAAACCAAAGTTCACTATTCTTAAAGCGTTTTCACCATTGAAAGTGCCATGGTCAAGCACACCGAACTGATTGTTACGGTCACTCCCGTTGCCAAGTTAATAATGTTCTGTCCGATGCTCAATCAATCAATCAATCAAATCACTTTATTGGTTTTATACCAAAAGGGATAGAATTCAGCACTGCTGATTTTAGATTCCACCCTTAAATATAAAATACAAAATATACGATTATATACATAATACAATAAACATCTAGGATAGTCTAAGACAGTCGCTGCTCCCTTATTAATACATCATAAAATTTTAGCCTAAATATATTTTTATTATTAGTCTCGTCAAATAGTGTTCTATATTTGTTTATTAAAACAGGTGCTACATAAGCATAACATGATTCAAATTTCTTTGTTGAGTGTTGCGGAATACTGAAATCATTTGTATTTCGTAGGTTAATACTATGCTGAGTAGCTCTGATTTGTATAGCTTCTAACAGGTAGTTTGGTCTACATTTGGTTAATATAGCATATATGTACACAGCGAAAAGGAGTTCTGCACGTTTATCATATTTAAGTATACTCTTAGAATTATAGTATGGTGTTATATGTTGCTTACGTTCAATATTATATGAATATCTAAAACATACATTCTGAAGTACTTGTATTCTTTGCCTTAAGTAGCCTGCCAAAATTTATAGTAAACTACACTACAGTAATCTATATGACACAACACAACACTATTACATAAGTTCCATTTAATGTTTGAGCTTAACAGAAATTTGTATCTGTAAAGGGTCCGCATTTTACTATAACACAAACCTATTCTTTTGTTGATATGTTTTCAAACGTAAGATGCTTGTCGAGAGAAAGGCCTAAATATTTAACACAGTCAGCAAATGTCACTACCTTATTGTTTATTTTGATATCTAGAGATCTTTGCACTTCAGATTTAACATGGTTTACCTGTGAACCAACGAGTAATGCAAGTGTTTTGTTAGCATTAAGGATAAGACCATTGTCGTGTACCCATTTATCCACTACAACAAGATTTTCATTCAGTTTTACTATTGCATCATCGACAAGTGAAACATTACTAGAAACATAAAGTAGGATATCATCTGCATACATATGATATTTGCATTCTGGTGATAGTATTTCTGGAAAATCTGACGTAAAAATAGCAAAGAGTAGAGGGCCCAAGATACTACCCTGTGGAACACCTCGTGAAACACAGCGGAACTGGGACTGTTGTCCATGTAGTTTAACTGATTGCTGTCTGTTACTCAAATAGTCTTTAAACCATTCTGTTGCAATATTATCGCACCCATAGAAACGAAGCTTAGCAACAAGCAGGTTATGATTGATTAAGTCAAACGCCTTACTGAAGTCTAGAAATAATAGATAAACAATATTTGATGCATCAATTGAGCATGTAAGATCATTAACAACCTTACTTAGTGCAGTTGCTGTGCTATAGCCAGTGCGAAATCCAGATTGGAATGTGGGTAACAAGTTCCATTTGGATATGTGTTCAATTAGTTGTGTGTAAACTATGTGTTCCATAACCTTTGACATTATAGGCAATATACTAATTGGGCGTAAATCAGCATATGTAGTAGCCAGAGGTTTTTTAGCAATTGGAGTGATAGTCGAATATTTCCAAGCTATAGGGAATTTGCCTGATTCTAGTGATACATTTATAATATGCGTTAAAACATTAATAATGAATGGCATTACCAACACTAGTATTTTCTTATTTATGCCATCAAATCCTTGAGCATTAGACCTGATCTTCATGATCGATTTCTCTACCACATTTACATTTACTGGTTGTAGAATGAATGGCCCATTTATAGCTTTGTGAATGTTTTGATTGTAAAAGTTCATTTGATGACTTGGTATTGATCGATCTGGGATGGATTCAATAAAAAATTCGTTGACTTCATCAGGATTTTGAATTTCATTTGAAATTTGGGTTTTCGTTTTTGAATGTATTTGACATCTATCAAAATATTCCATAGCTGCTTAGGATTGTTAATATTATTCCTGCATTGATATTCAAGATATGCTTTTTTTTCATTCCTTACTGCTGTTGTGATAATGTTTTTTAGGTCTTTATAAAAGCGAAGCTTAGTATTGTTCTTAGTCTTAATATACTTGCTATATTCCAAATGCCGTAGACGTATCATCAGTCTGATGGTGGGCGTTATATATGGTGGCGTTTTCTTTTTATATAAGCTGTACGTATTGGAGCATGTTCATTAAATAATAATGTTATTGCATTATTAAGATAATTCACTTTATCATTGAGGTCTGGTAATGATCTTATTAAATCCCATTGAATGTGACTAGCATCATAATTAAAGTTATTCATATTAAAGTTCTTAAAACATCTGTATGTGAAGCAGTATGGCTCATGTTTGCGTACATTTACATCAAATGTACAAAGTACTGCTCTGTGATCAGTCATGTGATAGAGATCGATAGTTTCACATGATATCATATTGATTTGAGGACTGGCACATACTATATCGATTAATGTTGATGTAGTTTCAGTAATTCGTGTTGGATCCTTCACATGTTGTGTAAGATTGAAAATGTTCAACAGTGAACTTAATTTTTTACACCTTGTGTCATGTTGAATGAAGTCAAGATTTACATCCCCAATAAGGATGATATCATCATATGTTGTACAAACATGTGAAAGAACCAGTTCAAGATCATTTAAACATTCCAATGATGTACTCGGTGGTCTATAAATAAGTCCTGCTGCAATGTTATGTTTGTTGGTTTTAATGCTAATCCATAATTGTTCTAACTGAGGATGTTCAACATAATTTATATCCAACATTTATGCGCCAGACTGCTGGCAATATACCAGCATAATCCCCCACCTATAGTTGGGCGATCATTTCTTATCAAATTGTAACCTGCAATGCTAATCAATGCAGATGGAAAGTTACTTGAGAGCCATGTTTCTGCAACCCCAATTAGATCACAATCATTTAATGAAATAAAAGATACAAAATCATCGAAACAGGAATTGA
>JARFIW010000047.1:0-96673 GCA_036346225.1 Platerodrilus igneus | reverse complement strand
ATTTAGACAACAAAATCATGCTGTATTAATTACGATGATAACACCTCTAACCTTTTTAAAAGTTGACATGAATTTTATAACCTTTGACTATGGATCGAATATGAAACAAAATAATTCTCTCTTAAATTAGAATTTATAGAAATCTGAAACTTATATTTCCTAAAAGGAATAACCTAATCCTGTTAGTGGACTTTCCTTATACAGAAACTATTAAAATGAAATGTGATTATAATTATATCTAAGGGGATGTGATAAGGCGTTTGCAATTATTTACCTAGTACATAATGCAGTTCAAACTGATATCTCAGAAGTCGACAGGTGAGAAGACTCCTACCTCAAGAAAACGAATTTGAGTACCTGGTCACACTTATTGAAAAATGCTTAACTTCTATCTATTTTGTCTTCGACGGAAATTTTACAAACAAACCTCGGCCACACCAATGGGCTCACCTCTATCCCCTATTGTGGCCAATATATTCATGGAGTCTTTGGAATCCATGGCTCTAGAATCCACATACTTTTACCAGAAACCTGGCTCCGTTATGTAGATGACACTTTTATAATCTGGCCCCATGGACACTAAACGCTCAATAATTTTCTAGATCACATAAACAATCAACATAAAGATATTAAGTGCACTATAGAAATTGAAAAGAACGGAACTCTGCCACTTCTTGACGTTCTGGTGGAGCGCCAACCTAACGGACGACTAGGTCATTCCGTATATCGAAAACTCACACACACACAGACAGATACATACATGCATCGTCACTTCATCATCCCTCACAAAAATCATCGGTAATCAACTCTCTAGTCCACCGTGCAATTAAGATTTCACAACCAGAAAGAACACTTATCTAATGAACTGACCCATCTTAAAACCAGTCTTATAAAAAACGGCCATCGTAACTCAGATATCGGCAGAGTAATAAACCGGCATTTACATCCTACATGAACTCCCAAACCACGCTGTAATCCCGATACACGATCTTTAGCAATCCTTCCATATATACACAACATCAAAACAATCTATAAACCCACTAATAAAATTTCACAAATATTACCAACCCCAAAAGATTCCGAAAATAGTCTTAAAGCCCCAGACGTATATAGTATATCTTGCAGCTGCAGTTTAGTATACATAGAAGAAACAGGACGGTCAGTACAGACTAAACTTAACGAGCATAAGCGATGCTTAAGAACAAGCCAGTACAATCGCTCAGCGGTGGCCTAACACCAACATGAAACAGGTCATACCATTAACTTTGACAAAACGAAACTAATCGTCAGAATTCCATTTTTTACAATAGAAACATTAGAGAATCCATAAAAATCAATAAAAATTCTAATAATCTAAACAAAGACGGTGGCTACTACCTTTCTCCCATTTGGAAAACAAGCCTATGTTTACAACAGCGGAATCGTGACGTTCACTGATTCGCTACGACACTCCCTCTATTCATGATCACTCATGCATCAAGTTTTCGCACAAGACACCTTTTTGGCTTTGAATGGGCTAGTTCTACTTCTACTCGTCAGGTCGTATGCTTTAATTGCGATAAACCTGGCCATGTTTCGACACGTACTCGTCCTAAAGTACTTCATTGTTATGGTTACGGACATAAGGGAGTTTCTCGCCGCAACTGTCCAAACTGTCATTCTACTACTAATAGGTCTTCGAAACATACTTCAAATACTGTCCTCACCTCTAGCTGCCTAATTTTTTTTGCTTCTCATTCTATGTTCTCTTCTGTCCCTCATCCAGGTCATCCTGCTACTACTATCAAAACCTACCCTTCTTTGGTGAATACAGCTTTGAACAAAATTTTTTCCGTCTCTAGTTCTACATCCTATTCTACTCCTCCTTCTGCTCTCCCTACTTATTCACTCTCACCCCAGACTGTGCCTCCACCACCATTGCAACCCATACTTCGAATTAGCGACTTGCAGGTAGCGTCTCAAGAATTTGTTCCCGCTTTCTTAAACGATTCTACTTAAGAAATCCCTGTCATGTCTGCAAACACAAATGTCGCTGAAGTGACGATAACTTCTAATTTAGTCTGCGACTTGAAGTCCATGAACCTGTATCTTTAATGCTTCCTCTCGCTGAAGTGACGATAACTTCTAATTCAGTCTGCGACTTGAAGTCCATGAACCTGTATCTTTAATGCTTCCTCTCGTTTTCGAAATTTTACCTGTTCCTGCTTTCTTAAATGCTTCTACTCAAGAAATTTCTGTCGTACCTGCAATAACAACCGTAGCTGGTGACAATAATTCCTAATATGAATAGAGAAAGTTGCGTTGAAAGATTAGTGAGCCCGTAGCCTTAATGCCTGCTGCTGTCGTTGTCCAAGTTTTACCTGATCCTGTTTCGTTATCTACTATTGTCAAGGAATCAGTTCCTATTGTGGCTGACATTTTGTCTGTTCCCACTCCGTTGTCTAACAGTGATGAAGTCCTACTTGATTCTACTTCTTTATTGGACGTTCATGAAATGTTACCTACTCTTACTCATTTTCCTCATGCTGACAAAATGCTAGTTGCTTCTGTTCTTTTAACTAAGGTCGGTGAAATCCTAGCTGATATTCTGTTATCTAATATTGACGAAGGTCAACCTGATTCTGCTTCCTTATCTATCGTGGATGAAGTTCTTCTTGATACTGTTTGTTCTTGTAAGGTGGATGAAATTTTGTCTGGTACTGCTCCTTTCTTTCATGTTGATAAACTTCATTCTACTCTATCTAACATTGGCGAAGTTCTACTTGATACTGTTTGTTCTTGTAACGTTGATGAACTTCTACTCGATTCTGTTCCTTTAGGCGATATGGTTGAAGTGCTATCGGATTCTGCTCCTTTTCCTAAGGTTGATATTCCTACAGCCAATGCTGTTTTCTTTCCTAACTACGATACTTCTAGTCCTTTATCTAACGTTGTTGAAATTTTATCTAATTCTGTCCCTCTATCTCACGTAACTGAAGTGTGCTCTACTTGTATTTCTTCGTAAGGTTAATTCTCATACAGCCAATACTTTTTCTTTTTCCACCGTTGGTGTTCTTACCGCCAATTCTAAAACAAACAACTTTCTTCTATGACGCGTTTTGAGTTTTCTAAACTACCCTTGCCACCTCCTATATCGCGTGCTACAACTACTACACCCCTGTTGTCTCTGTTTTGCAGAAAGGTGCCCATAAGGGGCAGAAATTTGTCTATGCTCCTTCCGCACCGGAAGATGCATGTCGGCGAAATCCTAATGTCCTTGATCTTGTTTCATTTTCTTTCTGGCGGCGTATACGTTTTAAGCGCAATACCTAGTCCTCGTGCCCCAGATTCTTATGCCGACTTTGCTGTCCTTAGGTTTTGATTTTTGGACATTACGATTTCGTTTTACTTCCCTGTTTTGCTAGGTTTCCTTTCGTTTTCTTGCTCGTTCTTGCATTCGTGTGGGTCTGGGAATAGAATAGTCCCACGGTACGATCTGCCTGTCGTAAGAGGCGACTACACCAGTCCAACACATTGTTACCACAGGAATTTGTAGTAGCATGAGCTGCCTTAAAACGTTACAACACAAGACAAGACAAATATGCCAATAAAGCAGCAAGAGCCAGGCAGCATAATCCACAGCTAACGCAGTCACAAGGATGGGGTGGGTTTACTCCAATTCGCTTCCCTGCCGAGATGGTAGCCTAAAATTCGATGATAATAATAACCCTTAAATATGGCGCCACCTAAGTTTAAACTAATACACAGCTGGACTCCTTCAAAACAAACCTAGTAAGTCCTTCAGTTGCGGGAAGATACTCCAATCTACATATCTTAACATTTATACATAATAACACTAGGAAAAGAAAACAATGCAATACATAAATCTAATCCACATTACTATTAAATCAAGAATAACATCATATGATTATATTGATTCTATTTTTATCTGAATGCGCTATCATGCGGGTGTAAATAATTTCAGTACTTTTACCAACATAAACATTAACAGTCAAATCAACATATTAATTAAATTTAAAAATATCATGAGGAGCTTGGTATACCTTTAACCTCAATGTTAATATAATAACGTTTCACACACAACTTGCAATTATATTTTGATAAGAAAAATTCAAACCAGTTGGCTCAAGTTCACAACTTTCTCTTGTATGTATTTTAAATTTATTATCTCGATTAAACCGAGGTTGGAATTAGTCGTCCGTAGCAATTGTCCAAACACAAATAGCAATGCCAAACAAAAAATGGGTTTCTTACCAGATGTCCGATTCTCTATGATATATGGCTTCTAAACTGACAGGTGGGTCGGTACACAGGAATCTCGTCTGTATGCGTGTCCTCAAAATGTCGTTACTGGACACAGCACCAATAACAATGTAACCACATGAACACGATGAATGCACAGAGGAACAACAATTAACAACTCCGGAACAAACAGTCTGTACAAACAATCGGAGTCAAACAATCAGGACCAAACAATCAGGACCAAACAATCGGGACCAAACAACCCTATCAATAAACATTGTTAGAATTTCACGTATTAACATTAACACCACTTACCGATATAGATCGGGTTAGTCATTCAGAACAAAACAATTTATGCTCTTAAGATCGCCGATCGATAAGACAACAACTTCGTTTCAATTACAAAACCCTCACACGGAATATGAGAAGAATAATTTCTTAAATCTATATTCACCAAAACATTCTTCCCAAATGAAACCCAAGCTAACCCAAATACTCAAAATTTAGAGCAGACAACAATACGTCTATACAAGTTAACTGGATCTTTTGAAACGGGAAGTATTAAAACCAGGTCGCTTTACATGAGACCAACATTCAATTATTACACTGAAGATAACAGAACCAGAATTCCATTTGATAGTGTTGTAGAAGGATACTACAACTATGGTATTTTCTTAACCATATAAATTTTACGAGTTAATTTTAAATAAAAGGCTAATAATAACGCAACCAACAACTCAGAGGTGTCGTAAAAGGTAGGTAACGAAGTCAAAATTAATAGGAATGTCGTTGCGAAAATTTATAACGTAACAACATACACACATGCACACTTTATACACGCACTCTACATCAACACACACACTTTATACACACATACATCTACACATTTCATAAACACACAGTTCTACTTGGTTCTTCTTTCTTTCGTTTTCTTCTTGTTCTCCTTGAACTCGTGTGGGTCCGGGAATAGAATAGCCCCATGGTACGACCTGCTTGTCGTAAGTGGTGACTACAGCGGTCCAACATATACACACACTTTATACACGTCCCATACATACCAACACACTTCATACATACACACTTCATAAACGCACAGTTCTACTTGGTTCTTTTTTCTTTCGTTTTCTCCTTATACTCCTTGAACCCGTGTGGGTCCAGGAATAGAATAGTCTCATGGTACGACCTGCCTGTCACTAGAGGCGACTACAGCACTCCAGCACAACACATACACTCACACACACAATTTATGCACAACACTCACACACTTTATGCACAACACACACACACACACACTTCTTACACACCCACACACACTCACACTTTATACATGCACAACACCTACACACACACTTGTTACACACCCACACATATGCACACATACACACACACACACACGCATACACATGCACAAACCTACTCATACATAACTACACTGGGATTCTAGACTAAACGAGCATAAGCAATGCTTAAGAACAAGCCAGTACAATCGCTCAGCGGTGGCCGAACATCAACATGAAACAGGCCATACCATTAACTTGACAAGACGAAACTAATCGCCAGAATTCCATTTTTCTACAATATAAAAATTAGAGAATCCATAGAAATCAATAAAAATTCTAATAATCTAAACAAAGACCATGGCTACTACCTTTCCCCCCATTTGAAAAACAAGCCTATGTTCACAACAGCGGAACCGTGACGTTCACTGATTCGCTATGACACTCCTTTCTATTCATGATCACTCATGCATCAAGTTTTCGCCCTATTTAAACTACCACTTTTGCTACTTTCACCAGTTACTTTGCCACAAGACAACTTTTGGCTTTGAATGGGCAAGTGAGTCAGCTAGTTCAGGAGTAACACTACTCTTTACACTTTAACTTGTCTACTTTATCGTATCTTTTTTTTTTTTATTTTATTACTTATTTTCTTTTCTTGTCCTGATGAAGCCCTTTACAAAAGTGGGCGAAACGTCGACCTTAGTTTATAAAATGACACGATCCCAACCCGGAACAATAAATACGTATACGTATTTATTATCACCACATTCTTTTTTAGGTTAACACCTTTGGTTTTTATAAACTGGCATTGTTCTATTTACATCAGTTGCAGTTTTGAGTGTACATAATATAAATTGGGTTTGTATTAGTATATCCCATTTCGAATGGACCTGCACCTTGCCGAAGTTCTAAATCACTAGAACAGGTGAAATGGCTTGCGTGTTCTAATGAGCTAAAGAGCCAAACTACAGGTCCAACCAAAGTAGTAGGGTCGTTAGTGAGGAACCAGACTAAGACAGGTCCCCGAAAGAGGGCAGCGGCTCTTTCGGTACTTAGACTGGCAGAGACCATAGGGGTCGGTATGGCAGTCTAAGACACACTACCGCGATGTGGAAGGCAACGGGAAACCACCACATTATCTCCCAAGTACACAGCGTACTTAAATTGTTACAAACATGATGGCATTCTCTGGGGTAAAGATTCCGGAGTTAAAATAGTCCCCATTCGGATCTCCGGGAGGGACTACTTCGGAGGATGCGATCGGAAAGTTAAAAATAAGAGTCGGGAACATTCTGCGAGTCGGAGCGTGGAATGTTAGAAGTATGAAACAAGTAGGTAAGCTAGAGAACCTAAAAATCGAAATGAATAGGTTATCACTAGACATAGTAGGGATCAGCGAAGTTCGGTGGCCAGAGGCGGGGATTTTGGAGTGGAGACTTCAGGGTAATTCATACAGGAGCAGAGGAAGGAAATTTGGGTGTGGGGATAGTTATGCGGAAAAGATAGGATACTGTGTAGAAAATTACTTACAAAAGAACGAAAGAGTACTCATGGTTAGATTAGAATCTAAACCGGTAAACACAGTAATAATACAAGTATACATGCCCACCTCTAGCTACAGTGACGAAGAAGTAGAAGCCATCTACAAAGATATCGAAGACATATTAAGATACGTAAAGGACATGAAAATTTAATAATTACGGGGATTTTAATGCCGTGGTAGGTGAGGGAGGGAAGGAGCGGTAGTAGGTTTATTTGGGTTAGGCACGAGAAACGACAGGGGAAATAGGCTGGTAGAATTTTGCGACAAGAACAATTTAATTATCACAAACACATTATTTCAACATCATGCTAGAAGACGATATACGTAGAAGATGCCAGGAGATATAGGAAGATATCAAATAGATTACATTCTTGTTAGACAACGGTTTAGGAATCAAGTAAAAGACTGTAGAAGCTACCCAGAAGCAGATATAGATACTGACCACAACATCGTAATTATGAAGGCCGCACTTAAATTTAAAAATCTGAAAAAAAGGAACGGAAAAAGACACTTGGACTTAGAGAAACTAAAAGATAAAGATATTCAAGTAAGATTCGAAAAAGTCAAATGAATTGCTGAATGATATCGGGAAAATATCTGAAACTAAGGAAGTAGAAACAGAATGGAATAACATTAAATCCAGCCTAGACATGGCGGCCAGAGATATTCTGGGGTATACACAAAAAGAAAATAAGAAACCATGGATAACAAAGGATATCGTGAATTTAATAGAAGAAAGACAAAAATACAAAAATAAATCAGACGAAACAGGAAAACAGAGATACAAAGCCATAAAATGGGAAATTATTCGAAAATGCAGGAAAGCTAAAGAACAATGGATTGATGAAAAGTGCAAAGAAGTAGAAACTAAGATGGAAATAGGAAAGACGACGAAGCATACAAATTAATTAGAATGAATTTTAGGGATATAAAACCGTACAGCAAAAATATAAGGGACGCACGAGGAAACGTCATTATAGAAAACGTAGAGAAAGTGAGTAGATGGCAAGAATATATAGGGAATTTATATGCAGGATAGGAACTAACTTTATTAGAACAGGAATGAGACATTGAAAATGATGACTTGGGATATCCTATACTTCGAGACGAGTTTGAATTAGCATTAAAGAGTCTGAAAAATGGTAAGGCGCCGGGTACAGATAAGGTGCAAGCAGAAACTCTAAAAGCCGCTGGACAAGCAGTAACAGAACGTCTCTTCCAACTTGTAAGCTATATGTATGAGACAGGCGAGATACCCAAAGATTTCAAACGTTGCATCATAGTAACTATACCAAAAAAGAAAGGCGCGGATAAATGTGAAAATTTTCGAACAATAAGTTTGACAGCACACATGTCAAAAATATTAACTAGAATTGTGCAAAGACGAATGGAAAAACGAGCTGAAGAAATACTAGGAGAAGACCAATTTGGGTTTAGGCGAAACAGGGGAACACGGGAGGCTATTTTAGCTCTGAGAGGGGAAAGCATGTATATAGGGTTTGTAGATCTGGAAAAAGCATTTGACAATGTAAATTGGAAAAAAATGTTTGAAATACTCAAAAAGATTGGAATGAGTTATAGGGATAGACGAATAGTACATAGCTTATACAAAGAGCAAATAGCAGTAATAGAATTAGAGCAGGAACGTAGAGAAGTAAACATTAGGAAAGGGGTGAGACAGGGATGTGCCCTATCCCCATTGATTTTTAACTTGTACATAGAAGAGGCAATGAATACTGTCAAATGCAGGAAGACATTTGGAATTACTTTGCAGGGACAAAAAATTGATATGCTTAGATTTGCAGATGATATAGCGGTATTAGCGTCTAGCAAGGAAGAGTTAGAAGCTGCTCTTAATGAAATGGAAACGGTTCTAACAGAGACATACGGTATGAAAATTAACAAAACTAAAACTAAAGTTCTAGTTTGCAAAGGAGGGAAAATAAATCAAAAACAAGAATACAAGTATTTAACACGAACTTACAAGAGGTTAAGGATTTCTGCTACCTAGGAAGCCAAATAACGCAAGATGGAAAAAGCACAAAAGATATAAAACAAAGATTAGCACAAGGTCGTGCTACATTTAACAAGAAAAGCAACTACTGTGCTCAAAGACCACAAACATAGAAACAAGGAAAGATTGCTTAAAACATATGTGTGGAGCACAACACTGTACGGCTGTGAAGCCTGGACAGTAGGAGAAGCGGACAAGAAAAGATAGAAGCCTTTGAAATGTGGTGCTACAGACGTATGATGAAGATATCATGGACAGACAAAGTTAAGAACGAAGAGGTACTAAAATGGTAGGGGAAGAAAGAAATATGTGGAATACCGTAAAAAATAGGAGAGATAGGATGATAGGCCACATACTACGACATGAGGGAATAGTGCGGAATATATTAGAAGCAGAGATAGGAAAAAAGAGAAGAAGAGGCAGACCTAGATTAGACTACTGCACACAGATAGTAAAAGATGTAGGCTGTAGAGGTTTCAGGGAGATGTGTAGGCTAGCCCAGAATAGAAATCAATGGAGGTACGCATCCAACCAATCCCAAGATGGATAAACTAATGACGAAAAGATAACTGTGCTTAAACATGATGATTATTATAAGTAACTACGAGAATTGGTTGGGCAATATTCTCGAATAATGTTAAGGGTGTGAAAGGATTTACTGGAAAACCATTATTTCGGCAAATGTCTAAGTGTTGGGGGATCTTGGTAGCCACAGGTTGCTTAACCTCCTTCACTGAATCTCGGTAAAATAGGGTATAAAATTAGAAAACAATAGAAAGGAAACTAGCTGAATACACATGTTGTGTGAGAATTTCAGGGAACTATGTAGGCTTGCTCAGAATATAAATAAGTGCAGGTACGTGTTCAACCAGTTTTGAGACGGAAAACCTAATGACGAAAAAATAAGCGCAGATAAATCTGATGATTAGTATAAACAACTAGTTGTTGGTTGCGAAATACCTAAATTGGAAAATATATTAAATCGCCAAATGGTTAAGTGTTGGGGGAACTTGGCAGCCACAGGCTGCTTACCTTCCTTCGCAACCATTGAAGGTCGGTGAAATAGGGCATATAACGGTAAAACAATAGAAAATGGCCGAACTGCATCTAACAAGAAAGAACAGCGCCTATGAGGAAAGACAACAAACATAAAATAAGAAGAAAATTGTTGAAAGCATATGTGTGGAGCACAGCACAGTATGCCTATGAAATACGTGCAGTCTGAAACGCAGACAGAAAAACGGTAGCAGCCTTTTGAAATGCTGTGCTTCAGATGTATGAGGACGATAGCATGAACAGACAAAGATAATAACAAATAAGTTACAGAAATAGTAGGGGAACAAGGATATCTAGGGAAAAGAGAAATAGTAGGGCGAATACGTTCTAAGGCATTTTTGGGGAGTAGTATGTGATATATTACAAGCAGAGACAGGAAAAAAGAGGTAGATGTAGACCTAGATCAGACAGTTACAGATGCAAACTGTTCATATTTCAGGGAAATCTGTAGGTTAGTTCAGAATAGGGAACAATGTTGGTACGCGCCTAACCAGTTCTAGGACTGAAGACCTAATGATGATGATGATTAGTATATCCTGAAGTGCAGTAGAGCATTTTTCCGGATTCCATGATCTGGTAATCTCTGCATTTTCTAGCTGGGGTTCCTCTTGAATAAGCACTAAAATTAGATTGCACTCAACTAGACAAGTATTCCCTGACATAGTCCTTCATCTTGAGTTAGCTTGCAATAACTAATTATCCTATTATTTAAAGTCGAGTTCAACAGAATTTTCTGAATTACAGAAGTTTGGGTAAGATACTTTACCATGCTGCTCTATAAAATATCTAACTCAATTTCTTAACGGAAACTGTGTATAAAAGTACGTGACGAACTGAATTGAATGAATTATTTATATATATTATCAGTTGATACATATACTAATGCACTTTATTTTTTCAGTGAACCCTACAACTATCTTAATTCTGAAATTCTTCACACTGCATGTGAACGCCGTTTGATGTATACACGTTCGAAATGGACGTCTTGTCCTCCATATATGGTTGATGTGACAAAGTGTAATCCAAGAGCCTACCTCTCTCGTCCACATGATCTACATCGAATTCAACCATGGATATTCAGAGAGCTTAGTGCTTTACTAAATGTAAAAATCGGGAACCCATTCTTAGTCAAAATCGCGAATATGATTTTACAGCGTCTTTTCCGCTGGCATATTTTGAGTAAATCGTTTGAGGTTTTCATTCAGGGTTTCATGCCAAAATATGGAAAACAATTCATACATGAACTTTACAATTTCTTACGGTCACCGTATACCATGTTGGAGTATGATATATTAAGCAAATACAATTCCAAAACTCGAGGTCAACGAATGGGCGCAGAGTTCAACATGGAAGGTGGACTTGCTAAGGCTAATAAGCATAATGCAGAAGAGAAAGATTGTGTAAGGCGGCTCAGGAAAGGAGGCGATGTTAACATAAAAGCAGTTGGTGTTTCAAAGCGTTCCAGGCCGTTAATGATGTTATGTACTGAAGGTTATAAATTAAGATCAAATGCCACCGCCGCCGGCGACGCTTTATTGAGAGAATTTAATATTACGCCAATACGATTTAAATTGGCTAATAATAGGTAATCATTACCACTTCAGGTACTAGTTAAAATATATTTTAATTGTTACAGTATTGTAAAGTAGAAGTGTGTGTGTGCGTGGGTGCATGCGTGCATGCACACATGAGTTTGTGTGCATGCACATGCTTGTATGTGTGCATGCATATGTGGATGCTTGCTTTCTTGGATGCATGCATGGGTGTGGATGGTACATGCATGTGTGTGTGTGCACATGCTGTGTTAGTTGAAGGGGCATGTGCATGTGCATTATTATTAAAATGCTAAAAAAAATTTAAAAACATTACGTAATTAAATATAAAAGTACACTTTTTTCTTATTTTTGATCGCCTGGCCAATATCATTTGTCAACGTCTCATAATAGGTGTATTTTATTTTGCCTTGGTTCTTTGTTTCTTGTATCTGTTATAGGTCGCTTTATGTAGTTTTATCATTTGTCTAATTGTTGAAGTAATATTAGGTGGGCTATTCTTTTTTATTTCAACAGTACGAATTGGTGTATTTTACGTCATATAAATTGATATTAGTTAGCTACGTTTATTTTTCTACATACCCTATATAGTGTACCTGTTCAGTATAAGCCCGCTTAACATAACTTTAACTCAAATCCACGTTACTTTTAAAACGAAAATTTATTCCATAAATTAAATAGTCAATACCTTGTTTTAGGTATCCGTTAATTTGTTAAACATTCCGATAACGTATAATTGCTTTTTCTTGTGTTTCCCATTTAAAGACTTGTCGAAATAATAGATCCTACTATTAGTTGATAGTGCGTTTTCCAGTTTGATAATCGCGCTTTTGATAACGCGAGGATTGCAGTTCGAACTCGTGTTATTTGAACCCATTTTTAATTTTGATTTTGCAGCTTGTGCGTTGAAATATTTTCTACATTATTCGTCACAGTACTTCAAAAGCAATGCACGTTTTTTTTTTGTTCGACAAGTAGGAGGTATCTTGCGTGTATTGGTGTTTTCCCGCGCTTACCCATTCTAATCAGATTCTCTTTTTAGCTTTTAGCTGGAGGCCAAATGGGTTCTTTCTTTATGTAGGCCCAACTGTTCGTTGACGTAGACTAACTGCTTTTGTCTGTAGACCGCTGCTGCAGTTACGGTGGCAGGGCGAATAGATCCTGACTACCGTGGCGTTGCTGTGCTGACTCACCCCCGACGGTTTGCAAGCTAAGTATTCAGACACATACAGGTATACAACTTGTTTTCTTTTGTGTATATCAAGCGCATATTCCGTATCAGCGTTTGGTGTAGTTGCGTGATAAGAAACGTGACACTGTAGAACTATTGTTTGTTGCTGCGAATCGATATTATCGCTCTACAGGTGTGATGTACCATTGTTAAAAATGTTTGACAGACACACGCTTATTTTTTTCTACTGATTGGTTTATTTTACAAACGGTATTATGTACAATTTAAAAGAATGTTTGACAAACGCTCTCACACGTTAATTCTTTCCTACTGATTAGTTTATTTTACAAAAAGTATTAGATGTAATTTTAAAAGCGCTTGACAAAAGCTCTCACATGTTTATTTACTACTGATTAATTTTATTTTGTGTAAAATACGAGATGCACACTTTGTATCTAAAGTACTAAATTGTTCATATCACACAATTGTTTGCTTTGAAATAGTAACGCTTAATTTATTGCTTTTGCTTGTTTGTACAGAATTCTTTATTTATTTTTATTTGTTAATAGATAATCGTGGGCGACGTGCTTTTTTGGGTTTTTTTGATATGTAGGCGAATCCCCCCACTCTTCGGCGGTTGGTAGTTAGCCTGGTATTTACTTTTCGTCCGGCTACGTCTAGGTATGTAGCATAATTTCTGACGCCCTGGTGTGGGGCTGCGAGTTTGTTTTAGTTAATTTTTTTTTGCTCAGATTTTGTTTCGTGTAACTTTGGCCCTGATTTTGTTTTAGTTAACGGTTACTTCGATTTGGTTTTGATTAATTTCTGCTTCGAGTTTTAGTTAATTTTTGCTCCAATTTTTTTTGTTGTTAGTGTCTAATTTCCTACATTACCCGTATTTCTCGGCCTGATGTTACTAGTTTTTTCTTCCTTTACGTTCGGCCTATTGTCTATTTTTTCTTTTTCTTTAGGCTCTTTAGTGTTCCTCATATGAGAATCGGTTTTCTTTATTTCTTGTGTGGGTTTGATCTTCTTGAATTTTGATTTTGTCCTGTTCCGTGATTGCTAAATATCCTTGGTTAGCTCATGTCAGATTATTAGACTTGCGTTTTCGCCAATAATCCTAGTCTATTAAAAACGTTGGCGCCCAAGATTTTTCTTTTTTCTTCTTTCCCTCTCTGTATATTTTGTTCTCCCTATCAAGCCTAGAGTTAGTTCTTTTTCTTCCGATTTTTCTTTTATTCTACAGCCCTATTCTAATTTCTATTTTGTTGTTTTGCTCCTATTGCTATTTCTGAAGTTTATCTGTCGGATATGTTTTAAATTGTCATGTATTTGCAATAATTTTTTTCGAGCTTTTATCGAGTTACGGTTAGCCTTTACTTAGTTACTTTCTCCCAATTTCTTTTTGATTTTTACTAAAAATGACTGATTATAGGTTGGTGATGTTTAATATGATCTGTAAGAGACAGCAGAAGTCATCCGAAAGCATTACTAACTATTTTGCGTGTATGACAGGTCTGTTTGGAAACTATGGTTCTTCTAGTGAAGATGTTCAATTGTCCATTTTGCTTAGTAACCTTGATCCATTTTATAGAACTCATTTGCCTACCGTCCATTCCATTCCTCACAAGAGTTAAAGGACGAATGTCTGAAATTAGAACCGGCAAAGATTTTGGCCGATAATTCCGTATCACCTAGTCACGATCAACATACTGTTACTGCTGAACGGGAAACAGCCCCTGCTACAGTGCCTAAGTCGGTTGCTGCTCCTTTTTCGGCTTCCTACCAAGATCTTCCTGTGTGGGAGTGCTTTTTGAAATTTTTTGGTGACCCAAACACTTACCGTACTTGATTTTTTGGGACGGGTTGAAGAACTCCTGCGAACTCAACAAGTGTTGGAATTGCAGTTATTTGAGTCTGCAGTGGACTTATTCGAGGCTAAAGCGTAGCTTTAATATCGTGCTAATCGGCATACGTTTTCTGACTGGAAGTCGTTGTCTAATTTACTGATTCAACATTTTGAACCCCCGGATTTTGCGTATAAGTTTGCTACTAATGAGGAAAATACTTTTACTTCACATGACTGAACTGTTAACATTTATCCTACGGCTACGGGTAGATCCGATACTTCTTCCGTACGTTCTACTGTTCTTCCTAGTTCTACTTCTACTCGTCAGGTCGTATACTTTAATTGCGATAAACCTGGTCATGTTTTGACACGTTGTACTAGTCCTAAAGTACTCCATTGTTATGGCTGCGGACATAAGGGAATTTCTTGCCGCAACTGTCCAAACTGTCATCCTACTACTAATAGGTCTTCGAAACATACTTAAAATACTGTCCTCACCTCTAGCTGCCTAATTTCTTCTGCTTCTCACTCTACGTCCTCTTCTGTCCCTCATCCAGGTCATCCTGCTACTATTATCAAAACATACCCTTCTTCGGCGAATACAGCTTTGAACAAAATTTCCTTCATCTCTAGTTCTACATCCTATTCTACTCCTCCTTCTGCTCGCCCTACTTATTCACTCTCACCCCAGACTGTGCCTCCACCACCATTGCAACCCATATTTCGAATAAGCGACTTGCAGGAAGAGTTTGTTCCCGCTTTCTTAAACGATTTTACTTAAGAAATTCCTGTCGTGTCTGCAAACACAAATGTCGCTGAAGGGACAATAACTTCTAATTCAGTCTGCGAAGGTCCTCTTGAAGTTCATGAACCTGTATCTTTAATGCTTCCTCTCGTTTTTGTCAAAATTTTACATGTTCCTGCTTTCTTATATGCTTCTACTCAAGAAATTTCTGTTGTGCCTGCAATAACAGTAGCTGGTGACAATAATTTCTAATATGGATAGAGAGTGTCCTGTTGAGAGGTTAGTGAGCCCGTAGCTATAATGCCTGCTGCTGTCGTTGTCCAAGTTTTACCTGATCCTGTTTCGTTATCTACTATTGTCAAGGAATCAGTTCCTATTATGGCTGACATTTTGTCTGTTCCTACTCCGTTGTCTAACAGTGATGAAGTCGTACTTGATTCTACTCCTTTATCGGACGTTCATAAAATTTTACCTACTCATTCATTTTTGTCATGCTGACAAAATGCTAGTTGCTTTTGTTTTTTTAACTAAGATTGGTGAAATCCTAGCTGATATTCTGTTATCTAATGTAGATGAAGGTCAACCTGATTCTGCTTCCTTATCTATCGTGGATGAAGTTCTTCCTGATACTGTTTGTTCTTGTAAGGTGGATGAAATTCTGTCTGGTGCTGCTCCTTTCTTTCATGTTGATAAACTTCATTCTACTCTATCTAACATTGGCGAAGTTCTACTTGATACTGTTTGTTCTTGTAACGTTGATGAACTTCTACTCGATTCTGTTCCTTTAGGCGATATGGTTGAAGTGCTATCGGATTCTGCTCCTTTTCCTAAGGTTGATATTCCTACAGCCAATGCTGTTTTCTTTCCTAACTGCGATACTTCTAGTCCTTTATCTAACGTTGTTGAAATTTTATCTAATTCTGTCCCTCTATCTCACGTAACTGAAGTGTTCTCTACTGTATTTTTACGTAAGGTTAATTCTCGTACAGCCAATACTTTTTCTTTTACCACCGTTGGTATTCTTACCGCCAATTCTAAAAACAAACAACTTTCTTCTATGACGCGTTTTGAGTTTTCTAAACTACCCTTGCCACCTCCTATATCGCGTGCTACAACTACTACACCCCTGCTGTCCCTGTTTTACAGAAAGATGCTTAAAAGTGCCAGAAATTTGTCTATGCTCCTTCCGAACAGGAAGATGCATGTCGACGAAGTCCTAATGTCCTTGATCTTGTTTCATTTTCTTCTGGCGGCATAAACGTCTTAAGCGCAATACCTAGTCCTCGTGCCCCAGATTCTTATGCCAACTTTGCTGTCTTTAGGTTTTGATTTTTGGACGTTACGATTTCGTTTTACTTCCCTGTTTTGTTAGATTCTCTTTTGTTTTCTTGCTTATTCTTGCACCCGTATGGATCCGGGAATAGAATAGTCCCACGGTACGATCTGCCTGTTGTAAGAGGCGACTACAGCGGTCCAACACATACGCACATGCACACTTTATACACGCACACTACATCAACACACACACTTTATACACACATACACCCACACATTTCATAAACACACAGTTCTACTTGGTTCTTTTTTCTTTGGTTTTCTTCTTGTACCCCTTGAACCTGTGTGGGTCTTGGAATAGAATAGCCCCATGGTACGACCTGCTTGTCGTAAGTGGTGACTACAGCAGTCCAACACATACACATACTTTATACACGTTCCATACATACCCACACACTTCATACATACACACATACACCCACACACTTCATAAACACACAGTTCTACTTGGTTCTCCTTTCTTTGTTATCTCCTTATACTCCTTGAACCCGTGTGGGTCCGGGAATAGAATAGCACCATGGTACGACCTGCCTGTAGTTAGAGGCGACTACAGCGGTCCAACACAACACATACACACACACACACACACTTTATACCTGCACAACACACACACACACACTTCTTACACACCCCCACACACACACACGCCCACACTTTATACATGCACAACACCTACACACACTTCTTGCACACTCACACACATGTACAAATATGCATACACACACACACGCACGCATATGCACCTACCTACTTATACATAACTACACTGGGATTCTGTTTTATTTTCTTTTCTACGATTCTTATTTTTTTTTTTTGTACTTGGTGCTTGGTGTTTTTGTTTTGTTTTTTTCGTTTTTTCTCGTTCTTTCGTTCCACATTCCTCTCCTTTTTCCTGTTGCTGGTCTTCTTTGCTGTCGGTCCCTAGTCCGATTGTTTTGTCCATCCGCTCCTGTGGTAGGTGCTTTCTAGTCCGTTTTTCTTTCTTCAGAAACCACGACTTCATTGACTTTAGGACTAATTAGCTTTTCTTTTCTTTGATTCTTCGGTTTTGGTTACCACAGTTAGTAGTATATCGTTTCCTTTTACCAGCGCTCTCCTTCTCTTCCTCTCGTTCTCCCTTGTTGTCCTTTTTGTTTACTTGAGGCTTGACCTTTGGGTCCTGTTTTGGTTGGCACTGTTGGTTTTCTTCCTAGTTCCTTTTCTTCTGTTGAGGTTGATAACCTTACTGTTTCTTTTGAGAAACATCCGCCCGGTGACGACTCCGCAGTGCTGAGGCCGTTCCACCTTAGTCCTCCTTGATTGCGTATTACCCGTCTTCCCTTCCTTCGTTCCATTTTTTTCATCTCTTTCTATTATTGGTCTTTCAGCCGGATTTTGTTTGGTGTGTGTTTTTGTTTTTTTTCCTTTCCAGAATCTGTTGTGGTCGGTCTTGTTGTTATTTTGGGAGTTTCTTTTTTCCCCTTCTGTATTTTTGTTGTATCCGTAACGAATGTTCTTTTAGTTAGAAGCGAATTTTCTTTCTTTTTTGTTTTGTTTCGGTTTTTTCCTTTGTTTGTTTTGGTCCTATCTACTCCCGTACTTTTGTTTTCCTACCCTGACCTGTTAATTTTTCTGGGGGGGATTTGTTATGTTTATTTTTTTTTAAACGAGGGAATTTTGACACCAAAAAAAATCGAAAAAATCGAAAAAAAAAAATTTGAAGGTGGACCAGTTAAAATTTTTTTACCAATATTTTATTAATCTGCCTATTTCCCAAAGATCGTTTAAAAATTTTTTATCAAATTTAGTGATAACCGAATACAAAAAGGGAAAATTTTCTATGGCATATTGGCGCATTCATGTAAATCGGTTGCAAAAAACTGAGCTACAATACGAACTAGCATCTCGAGGCTTTGACCCCGAGGTGTGTACCGCATGGAACGTGAACCAGGATGTAGTCCTGTTCTTGTGGAGCCTGATTTCGCTTCCGAATTGGCAGCGGTTATGGCCGCTGTCCAAGAGCTAAAACAAACTCTGGCTCCATTTTGTGGGGACAAATCCTCACCTGCGTTTAAACGCATTAGTTCCTTATGGTTGCATACAGAACGACGCTGTTCGAGAATGTCTCCAACGCAGGAGAAACGCCAAGCCCATAACCAATTACTGCTAACCTTAGTTAATCTTCGTGGCTCCTTTGACACGAAAATAAAAAAAATTCGTCCTACTGTTACGTTACACAAAACTCCGATAGCTACTTCTAGCCCAGCACACCCTAGTAGTGTCGATTCCGATGAACCTCCTTTACTTACTTCCGACTCGGAATCGGAACCAGAACAGGAATCTGCTTTGGCTACAGTGTCTAGGTCAGCCGCTACTCCTTTGTCAGCTTTCCACCAATATATCCCGGTGTCGAAGTGGAATTTAAAATTTTCTGGCAACCCAAACACACTGTCTGTACATAATTTCTTAGAACGGATGGAAGAACTCCGACGAGCTTGACATGTGTTGGAACTGCAGTTATTTGAGTCTGCAACAGATTTGTTTGAAGCTAAGGCGTTGCTTTGGTTTCGGGGTAATCGGCATAGGTTTTCTGATTGGAAGTCTTTGTCCAATTTACTGATCCAACGTTTGTTCCAAGACATTTTAACACGAACCCAGGACTCAACGGAAGGAATTATCGAGTACCTAGCTTGTATGGCTGCCATGTTCCAACGTCACGGAAGTATACCGGATGATGTACAATTATATGTTGTTTCTCGAAATTTATCTCCCTTCTATCTCACTCGGTTATTTCCGGTTCGATCTCGACAAGAGTTGGAAATTGAGTGCTTACAGTTAGAATGCAGAAAATTTTGCGTTGAGAACTATGTGGAACCAGATTTTGCGTTCGCACTCGCCTCGCTTCCCACACATACACTCAGTCATCCTGGCCGACCTATCAAGGCCCGTCCTACACCTCCGATTCAACATAACGTTCTTGTTACCGTATCACCTGCCCCTGCCCCTACATCTGCTCCTATCAGTCAGGTCACCTGCTTCAATTGTGACCAACCTGGGCATATTTCTACTCGTTGTCCTAGTCCGACATTGTTATAGTTGTGGTAGAAAGGGGATTACTCGACCTAACTGCCCAACATGTACGGCATTGGTAAACCGACGATAGGGTTCTTAGGCCGAGGCGAAGACCCTATTCTTTCTCTGTCCTCTGATATCTCTTTTTCTGGTCTCGAGGACCAATCTCGTTCGGTGCTAAACTATCTGTGCATTAGTGTCCGGGGCGACCAACGCCCATATTTATCTGTCCAAATCTTTGGGATTTCCTCTACTGGGCTGTTAGATTCAGAAGCCACTCGTACAATCATTGGTGGTCCTGGTTGGTACCGATTACGTTCTTTGAACCTTCCTCTGCATAAGTATTCATCTTTCTGCAGCCTGGCCAACAACTCAAAATGTCCCATCTTAGGTTTCGTCTCCCTTCCTATCACTCTCCCAGATTCCGTGATTACCCTTGATATACTGGTTATTCCCGAAGTCTCCCACCAACTTATACTCGGCATTGACTTCTGGCAGTCTGCAGTGTGTATCTGGTCTTCTGGATGGTCAATGAACTTTTGCTCCTCTTTCCTCCTTGGCCATCATTACTTCCGCTCCTACCCACATTAGTTCCTACCTTGGTTCCAAACAACAACTTCGACTCGACTCTTTAATCGCTTCCTCCTTTTCCAAACAACCTCCTGGTCTCGGCTGTACTTCCTTAGTATAACACCACATCCGCACGTCAGCCGAGCCCATCAAACAACGTTATTATCCTCTTTTCTCTCTGCTCCTTGAGGTTGCCCACTCGGAACTCGATGAAGTGTTCAGCTTAGGGATCGTCGAACCTTCTACTAGTCCATGGTCTAGCCCTATTGTACTAGTTAAGAAGAGAGGTGATTCCTACCGGTTCTGCATTGATTTTCGGAAGGTCAATGAAGTCACCCAAAAAGACGCATATCCTCTTCTGTACATTTCTACCATCCTTGATCGGCTCCGCATTGCTCGTAATCTCTCCTCGCTCGATATCCGTTCCGCCTATTGGCAAATCCCTCTGTCCCCTGAATCCAAACCCATCAGTGCCTTCACTGTCCCTCATCGAGGTTTATTTCAATTCTGTCGTATGCTCTTCGGCCTTCATAATTCTCATGCCATCTTTCAACGTCTTATCGATCAGGTCATCGGTTTTGACCTGGAACCATTCTGCTTCGCCTACCTCGATGATATCATCATTGCCACTCCTTCATTTGAAGAACACCTCCGAATTCTTGACCTAGTCCTTTCTCGTCTCTTACATGCTGACCTTACTCTTCGTCAAGCAAGTGTCATTTCTGCCTTCCTGAGCTTCGTTATCTTGGTTACATCGTTAACCAGAATGGTCTCGTTGTTGACTTTGATAAAGTTTCGACAATCTTTAAGATCCCTCCTCCCACCACTGTTAGCGCAGTCCGTCAACTGATTGGCATGGCCAGTTGGTACCGTCGTTTCATCCCGAATTTTGCCACCCTCACAGCACCACTTTCTAACCTGATCCGCAAAACACCCCTTTCTCCTGGACCCCCGATTGTCAATCTGCCTACCTTTCCCTTAAACAACACCTAATTTCTGCCCCTCCTTTCCTGTCCTGGCTTTACCTTACTCTTCACCATCCAAACGGACGCCTCTCGCTTCGGTTTGGGTGCCATCCTTAACTAACCCCATCCCAACGGTGAGAAGGTTGTAAGCTATATCAGTCGGTCACTCACCAAGACTGAGTGCAACTACTCAGTTACTGAGAAGTGTCTGGCGGTGATGTGGACGATTGAGAAGTTTCGTCCTTACATCGAGGGTTCCCAGTTTTTCGTTATCATTGATCACCACTCCCTCCTTTGGATCAATAAACTTCAAAGTCTTTCCGGTCGCTTAGCCCGTTGGTCCCTCCGCCTCCAACAATATGACTTTGCCATTATTCATCGTAAGGGCAAAGATCATGTTGTTCCTGATGCCCTTTCTCGTTCTGTTCCGGTCCTTGAACCAGTTTCTATTTCCACAGTCACTTCTCTCGAAGCCTCCCTTCCTACTCCGGATCCCTGATACAACGCCATGCTTCGAAAAGTTTCTAACGCCGTTACACGTTTTCCTTCCCGGTTTGTGGTGGACAATGTCCTTTTGCGTCGTCACAAAACTTCTATCGCTGCCGATTCTCTGGACGATTGGAAGATCGTCGTACCTTCTGAACAGCGTAAAAATTTGATATCCCTCCATCACGATTTTCCTACTTCCAAAACTTCTGCTCGTCTCCTTCAAAAATATTTCTGACCCTGTCTCAGAGCTGACGTCGCTCGTTGCATCTGACGTTGCCCGATTTGTGCTGTTCAAAAGTTGAACAGTTACCCCCTCCTGGTTTATTTGCTCTTAGGGCCAAGCCATCCTATCCTTGGCAAGTCTTTTCCTGCGACATAGTAGGTTCTCTTTCTCGTTTCACTTGTGGTCACTCCTATGTTCTGGTAGTGGCTGATTATTTTACTAAGTTTTCCTTTTCTTTCTATTACGTACGACCACTGCACAGTCCGTCACCAAAGTCCTAGAAGATCAAATCTTCCTTTTTTTCGGTGTCCCACAGTACCTTATCGCAGATAACGGTGTACAATTCCGTAGCCATCAGCTTGCCTCCTTGTGTGCCCCTTATTTCTCTAAAATCCTTTTCACCGCCCGCTACCATCTCCAAGCCAATCTTGCTGAACGTGTTAACCGAGTCCTCAAAACCATGATTGCTTCCTATGTGTGCAACGACCAACGTCATTGGGATGTGAACCTTCCAAAAATTTCTTGTGCAATCCGCACCTCCAAACAGGAAATCATAGGTTGCACTCCGTTCTTCGCTCTATTTGGTCGTGAGCATATCCTTTCCGGCGACTATTTTGGACAGTTGTCCGAAATAAACGACATATACATTCTTGATCCCAAACATCCTTCCCCAGATCTTGACCACTTTAAGAATATCCGTTCCCACATTCTCAAAAAACTGTCTGCGGGTTATCGAAAAATTCACAGCCGCTATAATCTCCGTCGTCGTCCTGTCTCTTATCTACTAAGCGATTCTGTTTGGCGCCGTAATTTCACTCTGTCTGACGCTTCACGTTATTTTATTGCCGAACTTGCTTGCTTTTAGATACATTGGTCCTTTTTCCATTTCTAAAGTCGTTTCTCCCTGGACCTACGAACTTCAGGTCACAAGTCCACTATTTGGCACGTTAAAGATCTGAAACCTGCCTATCCGGACAATCCCAATGCTCCCGATCTCGCTCTGTTTTCCTTCTGGCGGCGTAAACGCTGTAAGTCTAATACATATTCCTCGCCCCCAGATTATGACGACTTTGCTTTCCTTCGGACATGATTTTTGGACATTACGATTTCGTTTTGCTTCCCTGTTTTATGGGGTTCTTTCGTTTTCTTACTTTTTTTTTAACCCGTGTGGGTTCGGGAATAGAATAGTCCCACGGATTGATCTGCCTGTCGTAAGAGGCGACTACAGTGGTCCAACACATACACACACACACTTTATACATGCACACTACATCAACACACACACTTTATACACATATACACCCACACATTTCATAAACACACAGTTCTACTTGGTTCTCCTTTCTTTCGTTTTCTCCTTGTACTCCTTGAACCGTGTGGGTTCGGGAATAGAATAGCCCCATGGTACGACCTGCCTGTCGTAAGAGGCGACTACAGCAGTTAAACACATACACACATGCACACTTTATACACGCACAACACATAACACACACACACCTCCCACACACACTCACCTACTCATACCTCAACACACACACCCACGCACGTACGCACGCACGCACGTACGCACGCACCCACACACACATACACACACGCACGCACGCACCCACACACACATACACACACGCGCACACACGCACGCACACACACGCGCGCGCACGCGCGGTCCGAAGTGAAAGGACGTGTTTCGCGTAGTCGTGCTGTTAATCTTTATTTAAGTGAAAATATAGTGCTTAAATTTATTCTGAATACATCAAGTGTTGAACTTTTATACGGTGATTGATAAAACAGTAAGAGTGTAGTGAATTTTTACTCCTGCATAGCAAAAAAAGTAATAATACGTACGTATATTGTCGATTCGTGTTTTTAATAACATAGAACTATACCTTAAATACCAGTTTTGTAGTGTACATTATCTAATCATCCGTATTTCCTTCATTTAAATAATGTTATCTCTCCTGATGTTGCACAAGGCCTTGATTTTAATTTGCAAATAATCTTAGGAATGCAATCGATCGGCGAAGTTTCTGACAACAGGGGCATCGCTGATAATAGTAATAATACAGATCAAATCAAATCTACTGAAAGCAACCACGGTCTTAGATCTAATGTAAGATCTGAAACGTTTTCAGACGTCATAAAGGCTTCGTTTTTTCTTAAAAAAGAACAAGCGATCGTCTTTCCTGCTGTAGAAGGAATCTTGGTGAAAGACTATGTAATCGCAGTTGGCAACCTATTGACCCCGAAAAGTATTATCTTCGCATCGCTGATGTCAAATAATTGAATATGTATTTATTTAGCAACTAAAGAAATTGTAGAAGACATGGTAACAAAACATACTGGAATTAACGTCAGAAGTATTTTTGTTCCCGTGAGGAGGTTAATTACCCTTTCAAAAAGAATAGTTATTTTAAATGTGTCACCATGCATACCACATGCTTTAATTGAAAATGTAGTAAAAATTCACGAACTAAAACTACTGTTACCTGTTTCATTTATTGGTGCAGGAATAGGACTAAGCGAGTACCGTCATGTTATGAGCTTTAGGCGGCAAGTGTATATAGCAGACACTGAAAAAATACCTGAAACTCTAACATTAGAATTTGAGAACGAAAGCTATCGGAAATCGCGCACCAAATACTTGAAAAATTATCAAACTGGATGCAAGAAGAGTTAACTGACGAACAAAAAGTTATAATTGGCGGAGATTTTAATTGCACGGTTTCAACAACATTAGATCGCCTACATTCTGTTGAACGATACAAAGATATTTCAGAGAAGCTGATGAATATCATAAATGGCTTTCAGTTACAAGATTGTTGGCGCATTGTTAACCGTACGAAAGGAGGATATACGTACTTTACACACCGTTCTGCAGCAAGATTAGATTGTTTTTATTGTGCACAAAATGTTGTGACGTCGTTGATATTTTCAGTTTTACATGCTAGCTTTTCAGACCATTTAAGTGTTGAAATTAATGTCAGCACGAAGTCAAATTATACGCCGCCGATCTATTGGAAACTCGATAACCGACTCCTAAGCGACAACAGTTTTATAAATTGCATGCACAATTTTCTAATAGACAAAATTAGAGCATATGAATATGACGTCAACTTATTATCTAACTGGGACAAACTTAAATGTGAGATTAAAGAAATAATAATTCAGTATTCCCGACAACAAAAACCAACAAGAAATATGCAGCAAAAGGCAATAGTGAATCAGGCAAATAATGCTCCTGATCCAAATTGTAAAGAGGTGTATGAGCTAGTAAAAGAAGTTAAAAACACATTCAAGATAAATGCTGCCCATATGATTACTGTAACAAAATACAAAGAAATATACAATATAGACCGCCCTGTACTGGGAAGATTAAAACCACGCTCACAACCTCAACTGCAGAAATTTGTAACATTCGAGACTTCTATTAAATATGTCTGCTCTACCATACAAGCGGCAGAGCCTCGATAGATTACGAGGGGTTTCTGTTTGATGGTCAAGCCCAGGGTAAAAAAATGTTAAATGGCTTTGAGAGAAAAGGATCCCTCTAAAGAGTTCTTCCAGCCAGCTAAGTTTCTTCAACTTAGGGCAGAGCTATGAGCTAGGGTCGTAGGATGGTATACGAAAAAAACAAAAGAAATTTTATTGGACGCCACCGTATCTTAATGAGTGTTTTATAAGTAATTATTCGAAGATCAGATACGGAAATCTTCCAAAGAAAAAAAATTTACGACAAGCAACATATACAACAATACTTACTGTGGTTTCTGCAACCTGGAATAGGAACGGCGATCTTGTGCTATCTGAAAATTTAATCACACCTAGACATTTTCCAACTAGGGCTTCATGAGAGCCTAGTCACTTTATCACAAAAATAATTATATGTAAATTACTAATCAAAATTATACCTTTAAGAAAAACTTTTAACATTAACACTAATAATACCTTCCTTCAGTACTAAAGCTTCTAAATTATAAACAGTTTGTTTCTGTAGGACAAGCTTCAAAGAAAGAAAATTTTGAGACAACTTAAAAATTTTTTCTATTAATTTTGTTATCAAAAAATATTTATATATACATTGTTTATACAACTTATTTATACGGAGACTTTCGAAACAGTTCCGTGGTATAGTGTTTTATTAAATGCATAAATTATTTTAGTTTTCAGTAAGAAATATGTTACTTTTAATTTACGTGACAATGACTTCATTTTACTTGGATAGGATCCTTTCCAGTTCACAAACAAAATTTACATATTCAAAAGTAATTTCTCAGGTTATGGTTATACATTCTTAATAACAATTTTTAATAAAATCAAAGGTTAAATAAAGTACTTATTGTCGACATTGAATTATACTTCAGGTGTATTATTACCATGTGTTATACATTATAATTCGGCAAACAATTCTTATCCTATCGCATGTTCGATAAAGCAAATCCTTTAATACAACTTTGTAACTTCCAACATAATATTGCACAAAGATCTTAAAAATGTTAAGGTCGATTATGCCTTATTCAAATACTAAATTTTTAAATTAAATTTTAAATGAAACAAATTAATTGAACTATGAACTTTAGCAAAAATTTGGAGAATTAATTTTAAACAAACTTAGGTATAGCTTCTTCGAAAATTTATCTGAGCATTTAATTGAAAGTTTCTTAAAAAAAATATATAAGAATAAAACTGGAGGGTGACTCACCGCTAACCATCTGCTATATCTGCATCCTTACTCTTATAGTTGAGCGTAGCTGACACAGGGGTCCGGATTTAACCTTCGTATTAACCAATAACATGGGCGGGTTTCTACATTCTTGCCTAGTAACAATTGAAACTGCTTTTAAATTTCTATAACTTCTTTACTTGTAACTTGAATTTAATATTTTTAAAAATTCGGAATTATAATTATCTCCATATTTAATGATAGTTAGTTTAATCCTTAAAACGCTAAACTAAAAAATGAATAAAAACTTGAAGATCTCAAGAACTTCAAAAACTTGCGCTGAAATAAAACGAAAGAATAAAAATTTGGGGTAAGCTTGTGCAATCTTTCACCGTAAAAATATTTCCATAACCATTTTAGGTCGATGCTATTACCAAAACTAAGACTAACGTTTGGAACATGTTGACTCCACTTAAATAATTGGCCGGGCGGCATGTTTGATTAAAAACGTGCAAGCTCCGAAAAATACGTGTCTACGGACTACATCTGATATTAAAAATGACTTATTTCACGAGGCAGCCTTCCTTCTACTCGTATGTGCGGGAAAGGGGATATTGACACAAGATACAAACAACTAGAAGTCACTTGATGTGTACTTTTGCTATTCTAATGTAGAGGGCGTACTATGTATGAATTTTATAATAAAAGGTTCCAATAGAAATTTAACATTTATTGATTAGGTGTATCGAACAAAACTTGAGTATTTGAATAACAGAAAATCGAAATTGTTACAAATTGATGGTTAAGGGAAAGGTCCTACGTGGTACAATCGAACTATGTGACACGGTAAGACAATACTTTATTGAAAAGTATTATTCCGACAACACACATATAAACAGAACGGCGCATATATATAACAATTTGCCTAGTCTAACCGACGATTAAAAACAGATGTTAGAGGAACAATATACCTTAAAAGAGTTTACACGATCTATTAAGCAAATCAATAAAAACAAAACACCTGGATTAGATGGACTTACGATTGAATTTTACATAAAGTTTGTTACGTTATTCGTGGCAGCCCCTGTTCGGGCGCCAAAGCTATGCCACGCCGGCTCGCAGCCGTGCGTAACACAAAGAAAATCAAAGAGATGACCGGGCTCAATCGGAGATTGGGGGGGGGGTTGTAGAAAGCAGACCAACATACAATGTACGCGGCTGTAAGGAGTTAGTTATAATACCTGCAAGAAAAATAGTTAAGCAAACCTGAAAACAAAGAATAAGCATAGCAGCAATGATAAGTCTAAAATTATTCAGTACCTTGTAGAATGTAAAAAAAAAGAACTGTTTGGATAATCTCTATAATATAACAACGGTAAGAGCAATATAAAAATTTTTAGTACAAAGTGAGGTAATATTGGGGAGTAGCAGAAACGTTTCCTCACACACCAATTAAACATCAATCAGACAACATGTTAATAAAAGATAAAAAGATAAGACAATTGATATGAGTAATTCTAGTAGTATTGTTTTTTTTCTCCTTTCTTTTTTTTTTCTTAAAAGCATGCAGTTCTATTGCAAAAGGTCTCAGAACGACAAAGATATAGCAAAAACAAGGGGTAGATATTTAAAGTAATACTAAGTAGGAAATAGTTTAACTTACAGAAAGTCCTTCAGTAACGCTTCCTTGTAATTGGAGTGGGGGATTCACGATGTCCTACATTAACGAAGCACTGCACCCTTGACTGTGAGGGTGTGGATGGAATTGCTTACACTTTACACTAACTCACACCTACGCGTTTCACTGGTGTCAGCAGCAGACATTATCATGCTGATGGAGCTATGTAGCATGGACAAACTTCTGGTGAATTCTATTTCCTGAGACAGTAATTTCGAAATATTTTATAACACAAACCGTACAAATTGTAATAACAATTTAGAACTACAGCCTTTCAAGGCACGATGTAATGCATGTCATCTGATAAGTTCTTGCATTAAACTAACAGTAACGTGAGGTGTTTTATTTGCTACATAGGGTAACAAAGAAAAATCTAATGCTTTTTAATAACGAAATTTGCGCCAGCAATGATCTATTTTAGATTCTTCGGTGTTAGCAAATTCGGCAACTACAGTATCACCTGTATTTAAATAATCCAGAGTATGCACTAATCTGATAAAACAAAGGGACACTAGACTAGATCGCACACACATTAATCCTAAAGAAAGAATCGGTCAGTTTAGCAAGTTTTACGACTATTATTTCACAAGACAAAGCAAGAAACAAAAACCATAATGAGTAATGCACGTGCAGGCAATAAAACCGTCTGTCAATGTTCCGTACAACTTTTATCTCACAAGCAAAACAACAAAAAAAAACAATCAGTAAGCACTCGTAATCACTAAAGACTGTCCGTCGATGACCTTACAACCGCACTTGTGGTTTATAAAGCGTACTTCCTTAAAAAGGCATCAGAACTACACTGCAATCTGTTAATATACAACGGTTATTTTACAAGAGAAACGACTAAAATCGTGCCGCGTTTATTCATACACAATTCGAGAATTCATATCGCATTAATTCTCACTATTTTTAAAGCAAAGACGGAACAGTATTGTTAACATAATTAATATATAGGAACCAAGAACAAACTACCACTGCTAATCTGGTTATTTAAACTCGTTGTTATTACCGCTTATCGCCTATTATCTAGGCTTGTATATTCACATAAGGAACAAAATTTATACGACGGCCAGACAAGAACGATGCAATCTATATTTAATTACAAGCTGTTTAACATTTTATTAATGAGAATCAAACTTCGATTTATCTATCTTTAATTAAACTACTTTTAAAATTAATACACGCGAGTTAATAAATATAAAATATAGAAATAGTAGTTACAGAAATGCACTTAGGAATTGGGAAAGAGCGTAAAATGTTAAAACTATAAAAATGCCCGTTACAAATTTTGGGAGGACTTAAAAACATTCTATTACAAGACCTTTTCTACTGCAATGCTGAAACAAGAATTACCACCCAGCACCACCAAAGCGGTTATTAGTCTTATACCAAAAAAAGGAAAAGACACTACAGACATCGCAAACTGGCGACCAATCTCAATACTAAATACAGACTACAAGATCCTGTCAAGAACTATTGCTAATCGGATAATGCAAATTATGAATTATATCGTAAACTGTGACCAATGTGCATCAGTACCAAATAGATCTCTATTTGACATTTTGCATTTGCACAGGGACGTTATAGAGTATGCAAGTAAAACCATCTTCCATTGGCAATAATCAACTTGGACCAGAAATCTGCTTTCGATAACATAAATCATGAATATCTGTTTGAAGTGCTGCAGAGATTTAATTTTGGACCTTTCTTTATTAGTAATATAAAGACTATATACAACAAATGTACATCACATATAAGAATATTTGACTAGTGAAGTGATGCACTGCAAAGGAATAAGACAAGGATGTGCGCTCTCTGGGCCGTTGTTTGTATTATCCTTAGAACCTTTTCTTAATTATTGTCGTACCGTCCTAATTGGATGTCCTTTACCAAATATGAATATCAATTTGGTAGTAAGTGCATACGCAGACAACGTATCCGTTTTTATTTCCACAATGAAAAACTTTGAAATATTGCATTATGTGAACGGGATATACCAAAAAGAATCTGGTTCGATTATTAACATGCAAAAGAGCACAGGTTTCTGGGTCGGCGAATGGAAAAACCGAAACGATGCACCTCTAAATGTAATTTGGACATCAAATAGTATTAAAATCTTAGGTGTTCAACTATCTGAAAATGCAATGGAAGATACACGTATTGCATATGAGAATCTTCTAGTTAAAATCGAAGATGCATTAAATAAATGGAAACAAAAATTACCAGCATGTTCCATGAAAGGACGAAAAGTTGTAGTGAATCAATACGTTGCACCCAAAATGTGGCATTTTATGCAAGTTCTGCCCTTTGAAGTTCAACAACTTAATCAACTGCAAAGAAAGTTGAACGATTTTGTGTGGAAAGGTAAACATTGGACCAAGAAGAAAGACCTATATCTACCAGACGAGAATGGCGGTATTGGTCTAGTGCATCTTGAAACAAAACAACAAATGTTTAGGCTATTCTTGGAGCACAGAGTAATCAATAGTGATCCCGAACACAAATGGACGATAATTATAAAGCATAACATTATAACAAATAACTCTTACAAAGCTTCGTGGCATTGGCTTTTTAATGAAAGTTCTCGTGTAACTGAATCAGAACAGAGCTTTTTGAATAGTCTTCTTCATTCTTGGAATCATGATTATGCTATAATACTTAACTTTCCTTGACATAGAGTGGAGATTGATGGAACCCCAACAGTACCTAATAGACTAATTAGGTGGAAAACTAAACCGCCGCTGTTTTGCAAAATATGGGCACAGTATGGATTTTATAAAATTGAAAATTTTAAGGACGAAAACGGATGGAAAAGTGAATATGCTATTAGGATGGAGCTTATAAGTGCCTCCAAAATAATCCAGGACGATCTAATAGTTCAGTATAAACGATTCCGTTCATATACTGTGTCAGAATATAATTTTGAAAAAGAAGACAACTCAAATATATTAAAAACGATATTACATGTGGAGAAAGATAATAATCTAAAAATCATTAAGGATAATCGTAGTAAAATAACTAAATTCGTTATTCTGCAACGCTATAGAGAGGTTGATGATGACAAAAAGCCGATAGAAGAAGAAAAGATTTATTGGCAGACGTTCTTTCAGGCTCCATCGTTAGGAAGCGACTCCGTCGTAGCATGGAGATTTGCTAAAAATCGACTGGCAGATCCAAAATATTTATTCAAAACGGGATATGCAGCAACTCCACTATGTTCTGTGGTGTAACAGAGAAGGAGACGCATGGCACATTATGATAACATGCCAAAAAGCAAAGGAAATTTGGAGCTACCTAACACCAATTATCAAAAAAATTATGCATTGGAAACATATATTTACAAGAGAAGTTTTTGGAGGCTTTATATATAAAAACAAGTTGAAAATGCAAGGCATTGTCGCAACGAACTTCCAAATGTAGACTTACTTTAAAACAATTTAAAGAAATTAAAATTATTATGTTGTAATAATTATAAGTATTCAGATAAAATACAAAAATTTATAAACAACAAAAGAGACATTTTAATATATTTTATTTTATTGAATAAATATTTTAAAAGCTATATATGTGTGTGTTGTATGTATGTATGTATGTATGTGTGTTTGTGTGTGTGTGTGTAAATAAGGGGCATCATATTTCGATTCAGTTTTTCAGAGGATTCTAAATATGTATCGCACATTAATTTTGGACCTATTTGAAATTTTGATAAAATTAATTTCCTGGGGGTCGGGTATCCGTGGTCAGATTTTGTGGGGGGTACCATATTTCGACTCAGCTATGTTAGGGGAGTCCAAATATGTATCGCACATTAATTTTGGACCTATTTGAAATTTTAATTTTTCCGACGGAATATCGCGGGGGCACGGCGTCC
Source organism: Platerodrilus igneus (assembly GCA_036346225.1). Taxonomy (NCBI): domain Eukaryota; kingdom Metazoa; phylum Arthropoda; class Insecta; order Coleoptera; family Lycidae; genus Platerodrilus; species Platerodrilus igneus. The sequence goes on along the minus strand of JARFIW010000047.1, from coordinate 64,372 downwards.
CCGTGGCCCGATTTCAACTGACATCAAAACTTAAGCTCAGGACACCGAGCTGAATCGATTGATGTATCACACATTGATGTCCGACCATTAGAAAGGCCTCGGACGGACAGACGGACGACAAATCGATTTCATAAACGAACGAAGTTCGTTGATAATGCATGTGCAATGGCTAATTATTTAGTAACTCTGATAAAAAGCACAATATATTGGTCTACAATTGACAAACACAAAAACCCTGACAAATGCATATGTTACAAAGAACTATTGGCCCAAAGAATAAAATCAAGAATTGCCAAAGAGTTTGCTTGGCATATTAGCAACAACACCATTAATACCTTTATCGATACTTGGTGCATAAACACGGTGCTGTGCTGCGTTCAAGACAACAATGTAATATACACTCATTTTTTTAACTAACAGTTGAAGCGAATCCAGGTAGAGCAAGACAGTTAATCAACATTTTTGTTAGACATATAACTCACAATAATTAATGTAAACTAGTGTAATGTTTTGTATTCAGTCAGTTTTAATAATAATAACACACACACGCATGCACACACATGTACACACGCGCGCACACAAGTAAACACGCACGCGCGCACGCACGCACGCATGCACGAACGCACACACGCGCGCGCACACACACACACACAAACACGCACACACACAAACACACACGCACACATCCACACACACACACACACACACACAAACACACACATACACACATACACGCATACACATACACACACACACACACATACACATACACACACGTACACACACACATACATACATACATACACACACACACACACACACATACACACACATACACACACATACACACACATACACACACATACACACACATACACACACATACACACACATACACACACATACACACATACACACACACATACACACAGGAAAATAATATACTATTCAATCATAACGTAAATAAGGACTCTGAATCTAGACGAAATCACAAACTTTATGGACGACATAAAGGGTATCACCTACTTTTTACCTTTCCTGTAGCCACTAAGATCGGGATATTGCTAATCCGTTCTCATCTAATTCATTTAAAACGTCTCGATTTATTTTCTTCTTCAAGCTCTGATGAAACTAAAAAGTTACGAGTGAATTTATACCCAAATTAATTTTTGTCGAAGAATTTGTGTTAGAAGAATTAGCTATTATTCCTGATACTCTCAACGTTGTTTCAAATTTAAATAATTTATTGCTATCAGCAGAAAATGTAGATATTTGTAAATCGGTACCCGTTTACAAGTGGAATTTGAACTTTTCAGTATATAGTGCAGTCATAATTTAATTGCATAGAATTACAAGCATAATGCGCTAAGCGTGCATTGTTCCTTAGGGATCTACTTATATTAATATATCTGTGTCGCATAAAGCTATTTCCAAGTACATCTCTATTTGATTATTTTGTGTTCCCCCCTCTGACGGCGCGACCACTTGGCTCTGGTTTCGACAAGTCAGTCGGCCGCCGGCAACAGCTTTGTTAAGATGTATTTTTGGCTGGAGGCTGGCAACCTTCGCATCAACTATTAATCCTTGGGATATCTTCTAATAACGGCTGGTAAATAAAATATCAAACTATTACAATAATGTCTAAAAAGTTCCAAATTGTTTGTTTACTTAAAGAGGAACTGGAATATGAACTGGAAATCTGAGGAGTAGTGAGTGAGAGACCAGTTCTTGAGAAAAGAACATTTTTGGTAGACTGTTAGCTAAAGAAGTCGATAAGCCTGGTTGTCTAATTGACCTTTCGAGTTATGAAGTAGATTTTGCAACGGAAAGTAAAGAGATTTCTGCTTCGTGTTAGTCATGTTCAAAAATAAGCGAATCACATGAATAATAATTCACATATCATTTTGTATTATACAGTTACTAGATACAGAGTACAAGAAATAATGTTTCGGTAAATTAGGTACATTGGTTTGAGCTGTCGTCATATCATTTGAGAATTGCTCCTGTGCATCGGCACGTTTTTGTTTTGTTAGCAAATTTTTTATTTAGATCGGCATTGCAACGAAATTTAGTCTAGGCGGAACTTGTCGTCGTTGTTGGTCGCTCAGCAGTATGTTAGTCTAGACGAGACTCAGGAAGAGTTGGTCGCTCAGCATTACGTAAGTCTAGACGAGACTCGAGGTGAGTTGGTCGCTCTAGAATTTTTGCATCATAATTTTTTTTGAGTTGATGTAATTTTTGATTGTTAGTCTAGGTGAGACTCGTAGAGGGTTAGTCACTCTAGCAAATTTAGGCGTTGTGAAGCATTGTAGTTGTTTCGACAGTTTGGTTGGTAGTATGGTGAAAGTGTACCTGAACACTGATATTTTTTTGGTAGCTATCATCTGGATTAATTTCTTTTAAATGTATAAATTATTTCGTTCTCAAAAGCCGGAAAATGGCATGTTAAGGACTTAAAGCCCTTTGCTGCATCAGATCCAGATGAAAATAATGATCCTGACGATTAGTTCCAGTCCAGTCATTTCCTTGATTATAAGTAAATCAATTGTTTGCTTGTTTCGTTTTGTTCTGATTTTTGATTTAGTATGGTCTTAACTAATACTAAATGAAGACTGTCCTTTTACAACTTTCTTTATTTGGAAAATTTTGTATGGTTATGGAAACTTGTAGCCAAAATTTTGTATAGTAGTTTTGTAGTGTACATTGATGTACATACTAGTTAAGTTTGTCGCGCGTTAATAGAAGATATTATTAGAAAGTAGAAATAAGTTGACTATATAAGTTATTAGTCCTGATTTCTACATAATTAGGTAGAGAGAATATTGGCATATTCTTTCCCTTGTTTTCGACCTTTCGTTAATTTTTGTTTGATAAGGTCAGAGGTTTGCACGGTGAACCTCACCATTTGATCCATTACTAATAGGTGATGATGTTAGAAAATTAGTGATAGGATAATCAGTAGGGTGTGGGAGATTTCAGCCCTGACTGGTTCGGTTTTGTATTCAGAGTATGGGTTTGAGAAATATTTGTGTGGAAGTTTAAGTTTGGTGAAGGCAGGACTTATAGCACTGAGTTATGGGGGTGATGTGCAATCACTTCGATTTTTTAAGTAACCTGTTGGTTGGTTACCTTAGTTTTGATTATCACTTTGAGATGATAATATTTAGTATTCCATTTCTGTAAGTGACCTGTTGGTTAGCTTACTTTGATTTTGAGTATCACTTTGAGATGATAATATTTTGTATTGTGATGCTGTTTTGATATAGTAGCGTCCTTTTTGGTTGAAAGATTTGCTTGAGCTCCAGGAAGTGGAGTTGTTATTTTTGGGAATTTTGGATAATTTGTGTTGTGTTTAGTTATAGTTGGTAGATACTGACTTTGGTAGGAGTAAGAAAGTTCTTGCTCTAGTAAAAGAGTTCTTTTAAATTTAAGCCTGGATTGATTTTTTTGTTCCGTGGAGTGTTTGACTTTTTAAATTGACTTTTCTCGATTTTGACTTATACCGGTTGTGACTCCCCGATTTTGTCTCCCTATGGACGTTTGGTACACGTAGTTACCGACACACTCAAATTTGTATATATTTGTTCCCCTCGTTTTCATAATTTCGTAGTTATTCTGGATGTTGAATAAATTAGTAATTCTAATTCGTAAAGTATCATGTTTAGTAGATATTTGTAATGTCAGTTAGGAATTTATTAAAGGCTAGTATAAAAAAAATCTTTTGTGTTCTTTTTGCTTAAAATTTTTTTTGTTATAAAAGATTTTTTTTCTTTTAGGAAAGGGGTAGTGTAACATTTTTATTTTCAGTCATAATTTAATTGCATAGAATTACAAGAATAATGCGCTAAGCGTGCATTGTTCCTTAGGGATCTACTTATATTAAAATATCTGTGTCGCATAAAGCTATTTCCAAGTACATCTCTATTTGATTATTTCGTGCTCCCCCCTCTGACGGCGCGACCACTTGGCTCTGGTTTCGACAAGTCAGTCGGCCGGCGGCAACAGCTTTGTTAAGATGTATTTTTGGCTGGAGGCTGGCAACCTTCGCATCAACTATTAATCGTTGGGATATCTTCTAATAACGGTTGGTAAAGTATATATTATACGAACTAATGTAATTTGAGGTAATTTATTTAGCGCGACAAGGTAGAATGCGACCTGTAGAATGCTACAATGTAGAATGCGACAATGTAGAATGCGACAACGTAGAATGAAACGTTCAGAATTCGTCAACTAGAATCCAAGAAAAAGTTATGAATTACCATTATGTAGGAACAGTCAATTTGAAAATTGCCTAATAAGAAATTTGTTTGATAAGAAATTATGGATGTTAATTTGGATGCAGTTGTATCAAATTGGAATGTCTGTTAACCTTGTTTGAAGAACGGAAATCCCGTCCTAATTTTTCGTGAAGCAACAAATAGCAGTTGGGCTCGTTATTAGCTGTAAGATATTTCTTGCATGTGTTTTAAAGGTTAGAACACGTAAACTTGCTATTATGTTTAGTACACATAAATTGTGTAAATTTCAATTAATTGTTGAGCTGGTTTTATAAGCCGTAAAACGAAATTTTGTCGAATTAGCTTTCTATAATAACATGCTTTGTTCCATATGAACCTGCGATAAGTTCAACGTATGTTTTCGACGTCATATTTTTCTGTTTTGCACAGTTGACAGATGTTGTCTTGAAAGCAGATGCTTTGTGCAGCTGTAATGCAATTTAAACAAACATGCCTATTTTTGTGATCAGCTTTTATCTATACATAAATTATTAAACGTAAATATGAAAGTTCAAATTCTTATTATGTTAGGTTCTAGTAATTTGTTATCTACCTGAAAAGATCTGCCCAGGTTAGAACTTAATTCACTGTGTTATGCTTACAAATCATTATCACTTTAATTTGTATAACAAGTTCATGTTTAAAGTACAGTTGGTTGATTAATGAAAGAAAAAAGGAAAGTTAAAACTTTAACTTTGATGTAGTTGATTATGACAATTTTTTGTTACAAGTTCCGATATTTTAAAAGAGTTTTTTTAGTAAACAATTAGTTCAAAATTTAAGACTTTTATTTTGGTCAAATGTGATCAAATCTAATTACATAAAGATAAAATTTTTCTGAGTAATAATTTGATGCCAATATTATATTGGAAATACTTTTTTTTATTATTTCTTTATATATTTTTATAGGACACAAATGGTGTTCTACTTTTTTATTTATTTAACCTTTGCAATTTCTTACATGGGCTGCGTCTTATCTTAATAAGACAGGTTTTTGTTAACGAAGGCGATCATTTTATCTTTGGGTTTCCACGTCCCCCCTTAGAACTGTGCTTTGCAATTATCGTAATTATCTCAGAACATGGTGGCGCCTATTTGATTTAGCTTAACTTTGGTTTTCAAACAGAATTCGACTCCCCCCCCCACTTCTCATTGCTCTACCCAGGAATAGACCCCTAGCTATGTCGAAAGATTTTTGTTCACTAGCGCCTTAATGTAGAAAAAAAAGACGTTTCAGTCTTTTGTAAAACAGAAGTCGTTTCAGTGGCACCCATCCAACGTAAGGCCTAGCAAAATTAGTTACATGATAACGATTATTAAATTCTATCTCAAATTCGTACTTGTTTCCAAACACTTAACGAAAACGTATTATCTCATATTTTCGAAATACAGACTTTATTTAACTGTTTAGCCTGATGAAACCGAGATTTTGATGGAATTAATTCAGAATCTGAATGTGTATTGTTCTGAACATTTAGCTTTCCAAACGATTGATCTCCTAACTTAGATCTTTGCAATTCCTTGCAAGAAGTAAAATTTCTATTAGAAAAATACCACCCCTCAGTAAAATTCCAACTAAAACCTTCTCATCAAAATGTATCTTAATGTAGCGACTCCTCGTAACTTAAATAATTTTTCATCCCTTATATTGAGTACCGACGATACTAATTTCCTTTCTTGTTGTATTTGTTGAAAAGATGATCAAACCTATGCTAATTGTATCAAACCTCGAAATCTTTTTTGCTTATGGTTGTAGAATCTCCATCATCATAAAAATAAATGTCCACATTGTAATGTTCTGGAACATTACCGAGGGTATGCTTTTGTTCGGGGTGTACGCGAGTTACATATCTTCCATATCAATAAGTATATATAAATTAAAATGTATTTATTATGTCTTAGTAATAGCATGTTACATTGTGTCAGTTGAAGGTAACAATATTAAAGGTTAATCAGAGTTCATATCAGACATGAGACTGGTAGCAACTACTTTGTATTCCAGTCACAACCTGATACTGCAGATGCAGATACAATGAACTGCAATAAAGCAGTCTTAATTAAAACATTACTTAGAACAAGACGTATGTATCAAGTAATAGCAGATGGCAAGATCTGCACATTTCCACAAGATGATGTGAGAACAGGGATTCATTACGAAAAATTAAAATTAAAAATTTTGTTTTCTAATTAAGTTTTTTCTAAATTTTAAAAATCTTTACAATAATTAATTCAGGGATTATCCTAAGAAAATAATAACATTTTGTTCCTTTTAAACAAATTTTCCAACCTGAATTAAAATATTACAAAATGAATGTTAAAAATAACTTAATAAATTTAAAAACTTAATTAAAAAACATTTAAAGAAAGAATTTGAAATTCAAATCAAAAAAAATTATGATAGAAAATATTTAAGTTTAAATTTTAAATTAAATGAAAAATTCTGCATTACTTAACAATTAAATATTAAATTTATAAATTTTTAGCCTTAAATTAAAGGGTTAGTTATTTTAATTAGATTAACAATCAATTTGGTTTTTTCCGAAAATGTTTTAAAACCCTTCCAAATAATTGAAAAATTAAACAAATTCATTATTGAACGTTATATTAATTTAATGGAATATATTGACAAATAAAAGGAATTCATAAAATAAACTAAAAATTTGATAACAAAATTTATATTTGAACATTTACCAATAAATTTAATAATTAAAAGGATATTAGAAAATAAAAAGATTACAAATTATTTACTAAAATATAGAAAGGATTATATAAAAAATTTATTACGTAAATTCTTAAAATTTAAGAATTTATCAAAATTAATCATTAAAAATTTAAATTATAATTTAATAATGGTATATTCACAATACATGTTAATAACGATATTTTAAAGTTGAATAATTTATATTTAGAAATATCAGTAATTGAAAAATTTCATAATATTACAAAAATCTAAATAATTTAACTGTGAAGCTAAAAGATTTAAAAAAATATCTTATCATTAAGCTAGACGAAATTTAACTTTAAATTGTAAAATGTTCAATTATCAAGCATAATTTTAAGTAATTTAACTAAACATTTGAATACTATAATATATACTTAAGATTATTAATTCATTGAATAACGTTTACTATGTGAAAATAATGTTGTAAACTTTATAGTATAACAAGTTATAATAATTTAATAATGTATAATACCGCAATATATTATGAATCATTAATTTAATGAGAATTAGCATTAATGAAGATCCTGAATTAATTATTTGGATAATATTTATTAACCATATAAGATGTTAACTACTATTACAATATTATTTGAATCAAGATGTTATTAAACTATTAAATATTGGTAATCAAAGTCAATACATTACAGAAATAATTAATATACATTTTATAACTTAATTAACATAATTGAAAATTATCAAATCGAATCATATAAATTGTAAGGTTATAAAGAAATATTACATACAGATTTTAATAATTATTAAATACAATGTAATAATGTTTGAAAAATAGTTTAAAGTCTATGAAACTAGTAATTCAATTATGAGTAGATAAACAGTTATATAGATTAAGATTTAACAATTTTAAACTAAATTTACAAGAAAACTTACTAGATAAATAGATCATCTCAAGATTACAGAACACTATATTAATTCTAGAAATAAAGACTGTAATTAAAATCATAATCTAAGTATTTTAGCTACCTAATATCAAGATTAATGTTAGACAAAATCATAGTTTCACAAATTTAATTAACAAGGAACTTAATGTATAAGATTAAATTACAATAAATTCATTTCAAAAGAATAATTTCAATAGCAAATTAAACTCTAAACTCATAGGATTCAGGAATTATTAAACTCATTCTATCTAAACTATTAAATTAATAGAACGTCAACTTAGCTTCAATAGTAATTTCAACTAGAATATTACATAGCTTAAAATTATTACTTAAAGAAAAATAATGCTATATTAATATTATAAGATTACTAATCAAGATACGTTTCTTAGAGAAATTTACAAATAAATTTCTAAGATATTACTTTGTTCTATTTTATAACAAAGAATAAGTAAATATTAACAATTATACAATACTAATACTACATTCATATCTTTTCAATAAGCTGCAATATATACAAATGTATCATGCTTTCATTGTATAAACATAGTTTAGTATATAACTTTATGTAATGTTACTTTTATATAGACATAGATTTTAATTACATTATGAATAATTAAAACTTATTAATAGCAATTTACTAAATTAATTTAAAAAATATATAATATTAAATATTATAACTTGAAATATATTAATACAATTAACATAATCTTGAAAGTTTCATTTATTCAAACATTTACTACTAAATTGACATGTAGCATTGCTTATGTAAGACATGTCTTATTCAGTAACAAATAATTAACATACTTTAATGGCTTATTTTAGAATTATTTTTAAATATCTAGCAGTTAATTAATTAACTAGATATATTAAAATGAGAATACTCATATTTGAACATTAATTAATTAATACTATAATCTAATACAAGGTTAATGAAACTTTAAATTAGTCATATTGTTATTCATAATTTTCTAAAATAACTACATTATACATTGCTGCTTTCTTTTAGATATTAATTGAATTGCATTCTTAGATATTTGCTAAAGTTTTAAAATTATCAGTATTCTTGCATTTATAGTTCTTATGAATATTAACGTTTATACATATTAAATCTAGAAGTTTATTTAACTTACAATAATTAACGTATTGAATCACCAATAATGTTATGTAAGCTTAATATTATTCTTAATAATAATTTATTGACATACTTAAATACTGATAATAATGTACATTATCATTATCTTATTATAAAGTTGATTTCATATTAAAATCTAGCAATAAGTTGCTTATGCATTGAAAATAGCAAAGTTCTAATCATTTATCTAAATTCTATTATGAATAATTTAAGTATCATTGAAAATTTCTTAATGATCGTTTGAATAATATAATTCTATAGTAATTATTAAATTGTGTTAAACTAAATTGAATGATCATCTGTATAGATATATTATCAGTCAGTATTAGTTGAGGTATTGAATCGAAAGTCATTCTAATGACACTAGTAGTCTTTATAATTCAATTTTAATAATATTACATTGCAAATAAATTTGAATAAAGTTAGTTAATGTTAAATAAAGATGTCATTAGCTTGAACACTTAATTCAATTCTACTAGAATTGAACATAGATATGTTTAAATTGCTAATATTAGATATATGTAATATTTAATAGCATAACAATCGTTTATTACAATCATTATCATCAATAATTTCATTCTAGAATTTTATTAATTACAAATATTTACTGCTAATTTCAATATTACACTAATGATTTTAACCGTCAATATTAAACCGAATTTACATATCTTAGATAAATAATCTTTGAAATCAACTAATTGGATTACATATTAGATTAATTTTCTGACTATTACAATAGAATGTAATCTTACTACTAATATAGCATTAATTCAGTAGTAATCAATAAAATTGATCATGCAGATAATGATGATTAAACTATAATTTAACAAATTGACATCATGACTTTCATTACATAACTAATAGCTTAACGTTATCTTAAATTATTAAGAATTATGATTACAAATAAAATATTCGAATATAACAATATAACACAACTCATTTATGAAGATAATCACATATGAATAAATACAACATTGAATACTCTAAATAATTAAATTACAAATAACAAAACAATCACTAGACTAAATCAATTGCAAACAGTTAATATTAAATCTATGATATAAAATTAATCGTAATACATTAAATTAACTTTAAAAACTGATTACATAATTGAGACAATGAAACTGTAATCAATATATTACACAATATAGAACTATACTTGAAAAACAATTATGATTAAATTACCATATGAATTACTCTAATTAAAATTAATCATTAAAGATTATCTCAAAAATATACTTTAATTATACTATATATGAAATTCATAGATAGAATTTAAAATTTCAAAGCAATTTTACAATCATATAAGGACTAATACGAATTTACGTAACTTTAAATATGAATACATAATGTAACATAAATTTTAATTAACATTTACAAATATATGACATTGAATTAATCAAATTAATCTAATTCTAACAATAGATTCATGATATTATTATATTATTTAACAATATGCATCATGTTAATAGGTTATTGCATCTGCTGAATTGTTAGAGACAATACCATTGTATGATTCGTCAAGATTACAATTACAAATATTTAAATCATAAATATATAAATAATTCTAGTAAAATATATTGATTTTAATTAATTATGATTAATATTACAGTATTAGATATAAACCATGTAATTTTAGATATAATTTTATGATATGACGTTGAGCATGTTTTACAAATTCTTATTGTCAACTCGAACTGAATCACAATCATGAATAAGACTATTGCAATTATTTAACAAATAATATATATTAATAGTAAGTTTAAATATTTATATACTAAGTGTATGATATATCAAATTTTAATATGTAATATAAGTTTTAATCATTTAGTCCATTTGATTACTGAATCTTAACTCAAATGGTTTCATAGATTAGTTCATTCGTAATTATCAGCAATTTACATTTAATTACATATCAGTTGTTAAAGTAAGTCAATTAATGATATTACATTTTTTAATCATTTATTAAACATGAGTTTATATGTGAGAGTTTTTGTAAAAATATATTTAATATATTTACTATATTTAATAAAATTCGGATATTGTTTCAAACTTAGCCTTTATTCAAATCATACTAATGTAGACATTGTCTCATTTGTTAAGATATGACTATAAATGAATTAGAAAATAGTATCATGATTGATTTCTGAAGTCTTATTTATTAGTTTCCAATTGAATCATTCTATAGAATTCGAATATTAAAAAGACTATCATTTAAAACATTACTTACATTCAATATAATAGTACTAACTTATTTAATATCCTATTTAGTATTACATATTACTTATCATAAATTATTTTTAACATTATAAGTCTATATGTATAGAAAATATAGTGATGTTACTTGTAGATTTTATTACAATTTATTATTATCAATTTAATTTTGACATACGAATTTGTAAATAATTTTATCTATATTCAATATTTATCAATTCAACTAATAATCTATGTTATTACTTTAAAACTTTATTATCATTATAAATATTAAGCTAAAATTTTTTTGTTTAGTAATTAATGTATTAAAATTATTATACACTTTACATTATATGCATGTTAACAGAATATTTATTGTTAAATTCTTATACGAATTCAGTAAGTTTATGTTAGAATATTATTTTACTAAACTTAAAGGTATTACTATTTCAAGTTACTATAAGATCTTAATTTACTATTTATTCAGAACAAGAGTCTTATAATATTACAAATTAAACCTGTTATTATTCATAGTAATACATTCATTTAGTAATTTAAAATTCTAAGTCTTAATATATTCTTAATTATACATAAAGCATCTGTTTATTTCTAATTACCAGATATTTACTACATTTAAAAAGTTGTTATTTTAAAGTTCTATAAATTAGTCAGGTTTAATTAATACATTACATTTTCTTGAATAATTTTATTTAAATAAAAAATATCTTATTCTAGAATAAACATTGTTCAATATTCATAATTAGATTGAATAAATTGCTATAAATTGCTAAGTAATCAATGTTTAATCAAATAAATGTTGATTTAACCTATTAAAATTGATGAATTTAACAATCTACTTAAATTGTTAGAAAATAATTGAATTTTCATAAATAACTATAAGATAGTTAGATTAAAAATTATGACATAAGTACTTTATTGAAATAAGTTTATCACTTACTTATAGCATATTAGTCTTTAACTTCTATGTCAAATATTACTGAGAAATTATCAAGTTAATAATTTACAACTATTAATTGATTCATAAAGAATGTCATTGAACTAATTTTATTAATTGATATCTGAACGATTGTTAAATATATAATTTACTTACTAATTATGAAGACTTTATTAAAAATAACTTTTGGAAGAAGTCATAATCAATTCTAGATATAAACGAATGTTTAATGTCTGAACATATTTATACTATTAGATCTCATAAATTAACCAATTCTTAAGACAGTAATTTTTTTGAAGTTAAATACATTAGTAAAATTTGTACGAACAAATTTATTAATTGTGATTTAAACTACATTTTAAGTAAATATTTTACTTATAATATAGCTGTAAATTTTCGTATTAAATAAGAACATTTATAATTTTAATAAGATTTCATTGTTATTAAAAATTTTCAATAAATTAATGACAATGATTAATGCTAACATCTGAGAATTCATCTTAATTACATGTTACATTTAACAAAATTAATAATGATTAAAATCTTTAGAAAATGACTATCTAATATGTTATACGAAACATTGTTTTAATTATGTCAATAATTACAACAATGCTATAGTATTGATCAAAACTTACATTGTTAGATTTAACAGATTGTACGATTAATTTAATTACAATTATTGAATGAAATTGTTCACAATACGAGTTCAATGACATTCATAATTATTAACAGTTAAAGTTGAATGCTTGAGAAATGTACTGTAGTCATATTCCATACAATATTAAATTTCATTAAGATATATGTAATAATAAGCACTTTACATTGTAATTCGAAAAAATTACTTAATGAGTATCGTGAAAAATTGAAGACATTTAATTGAAACAACTAACTAGTAATGATGAAAAATTAAATTAAATCACGATAGAATTTCGATACATTATGGATCATAGCTCTGGACCAGATTATGAATCTTAATTAATTCTATGAATCAAATGACATTTATAGTAACTATACAATTTAATTCAAAAGTTATAATTAAATTTGATAAGGTTACCTAGTAAATATGTTTAAACTATTCTATAATTTTGAATCAGGTTTAAATATGTCAAAATTCTTAATATTAACGAATATTGAATAAATTTTCAGTAATATAGCGATCCAATTAATATGTATACTAATTAATCTTTACATAAGAGAAATATGAAATATTAATCAATTAATATAACTAGTATATTTGTAATATGAATGTTCTTAATCTATTTAATAAAAGTTTGAATAACAATGAGAACTTTATTACATGAATTAATATCAAGTTAATATATTCTTCAAAATAAGTTCGTAAGCAATTGCAAACATATTATTACACATTTAGAATAATCTACTGAAAGTTCGACAATTTAAATAAGTGATCTATACATTAGACATATAAATTCATGATACAGGCCTAATATCTGAAGCGTTTAATGATAAATTATGAATTTAGAAACTATTAATATAAGACTAATCTTTCAATTATGTTTCAAATTAAAGTACAAGAATATCAATTTACATAATAAATTATTGACGTTAACTAAAATTTACATTGAAATCTGAATTATAAACAAAATATTCATATCTAATCTACATATTGACATTTCTAAAATGATAGATCCATACATTGAAATTATAATTATAATAACTTTTACTAGCTAAGATTTTAATATTAACAGTTATGAATGTCATCGTAAAGTATTTGATCAAAGAAATTTAAGATTATACAGTAATGACATTTGGATAAATTAAAGATTAGATTTTTATTGAAACTAATTTTAGATAATAATCAGAATAAAATTTTACGGAAATGAAATTATCTAATACATTTGATCACTACTTCGGAACTTGAATCTAGTCCTTTAATTATAAAATAATTACATAACGACTTGAAAACTTATACTGTATACATATTCTTACCTAGAAAATTATATTAAGAGCTTAGATGTCTTCTAGAAATAACTTTCAATGACAATTTAATCATTATAAATAAATTTGAGTGTTATTAATAAAATTAATGTATAAAATACTTATAGTATTTGATAATCGTTTAACAATTGTATCAATTCACATTCTTATCATTATAACATTTCATTAACTAAATTAATCAATTATTACCATATATTAAATAACTTCTCGATAATTCATTTAAATTCTATATGATCTCTGAAAGATAATTAGTGCTTCAAAATTTATGACATTAAATTTTAGTATCTACAATTTTAATAAATTTTAAATTAAATGATTAATTTACAATAATTCAATATTAATCTTATATTGCTAATTTATTATAATTATAAATATTTTAATACATTCAATGATAAACTTTCATGAATTCGATAAAGTTAACTTTCAAGGCATTTCAAGTTATTACATTAATAGTTTTAAAAATACGCTCTATAATTACTTACTATTAATACATTTGAATTAACCTTAACTTCATAATTGTTACAATTTCTTAACATTTAGTATAAGCAATTTCATTTACTTAAATAATTGATACTTTATTAAAATAATGATATCAATGCATTTAATTTAAGTAAACTAATTAAAATCGTATACTTACATATTAAATAATTTAAACGATTTATATCATTAAAATTACTAATTATTAATTGCTAATTATTAAAATATTTTAACAGATTAACTTAGGGCTTGATTTTACGTAAATACATAATTATATCAAATACGTCATATAGCTATGTACGCAATACAGTATAACTTGACATTATTAAATACGTGATATCTTAAGCTACTGTATTTCAAACTTAATGTCAGTACTCATGTAATTCAGATTAGTATTAAAAAATATTCATTTATATTATTGGATCAATACTAATCACAATGTAATTGTCAATAATAACAATAAATAAATTTAGATAATTTATATATATTAATAAAATTTATAGAAATCAAATTGACAGGTCTATGTAAACAAGTATTATGTTCAGTTTGATATAAACTAATACTGAAATATGAATTTCACGAGTCTAAAAGCTTATCATAATTGATATTAATATTAACGAAATTGTACAAGTATTATTATTAGCATAATACAGTACTAAAATATACAACAATATTATTTAAACAACTATATATGAACTAGAATTATGATTCATAACAAACAATAGATATTACTTAAGTTGAACCTAATTCTAATTATGTAAATAGAATCATCAATTTAAAACTTTAAACTAAAATTCTACTAGTTATGGTAATAATTCGCTACTAATCTGAGCTTAATATAATGCATCATCATTTCTAATTAAAGATAGAATTTATAACATCGATTAAAGTATTGCATTATTCAATTGTAATATCATCTTTCGAATATTCTTAATTAAAAACAATTTAAATGAATTAATAATCAGTATAACTTCAATTAATAGACTTTCTAAGACATATATATAATATATAATACAACGTAATGCTAAAACAAATATATACTCATTTAGATCATATACCATACCAATTGCGAAACGTAGTATAACTAACAAACTACGATAATAATTATAACTTAATACATAAGCTTAAACTTAACTAGATATTAACTTAACCATTTGACAATAAGATTTGAAATGAACTAGATAATTCTGAAATTTATTGCATTATCGAAAAAAGTGAACAGTATTAAATACCGATGATACAACCTAACTCACTACAAATTGACTCAGTAACGCTAAATGACACAATCAACTACAACTTCAAACCTTAAGAGTTAATGCACAATAAATAATGTAATCAAGACTTAAAATAACATTAACAATCAATTAGGCAAGTTAAACCAAAATAACATTTAAACAGACAAAATTAATCAGACGAAACAGTGAAATACAGAATTGCACAAAAATTAAATACCATAATTAAAAACAATATGGAAAGCATATTACAACATACATGCACAAATCATCGAACAGATCACTAACAAAAATGCTATACTGGACTATTACACAAAGTAATAACATCACAATAATTGACAATCGAAGTATATGAAGTCAATCAGATTCAGATACAACTTAAAAAATTTACGAAAACATAAAAAATTAGAGTGCTAATTTGAATAAATTTCAAATTAGATGAAACAATCAACAAAATTCTTAAATACTATGAAGTCTACATGTTAACCATAATGAACACTGCACAATTCATTTTAGCCATAGATAGATCATTTGAGAATTATCCAATAGATTCATAACATATTGAATTTAATATGCAATGACAGCTAATGAAAATGTTAGATGCTCAGCTGCAATAAGTTACATAATGTTATATTGAATGCTGCTAATTTTAGTGCGCATGTAACTTAGATCAACATTGATTATATTAGGCATTGCATCTTATGGAATTATAATTAAAAGTATTATAATTAAAACTAAAACATAAACTATCAAATATAGGGTAACATAGAATATAAAATTTCATAATTAATTACATTGCTACATTCTAAATGATTTGAGTATGCAGAGGATGCTAACTGTACAACGATGCATTTACGGATACGTGGTATGCAACATTCTTGTATGTAGTACTTGTATATATAAGAATTACATGCAGCAATAACTAATCAAATGATTATCACATTAAATTTTTTAAATTTAAATTAAATATTGTCAATGTGGTGATCTTTAGTGTGTCAATCTGTATTAGATTGCTATTGTTTAACATATTAGATTTCAGAATTTAATTACATTAAAATTATGATATTTTACTATATCAAATGTAATTGAGCTAAAGTTATTACATTAGACTCAATCACACTTATATAAAGGATATAACGTTATGTATAAATACAGATTGCAATCATAGTTGCAACTATATTGCTTAATGAGATTATTGAAATAAAAGTATTACTAGTTACAGATAATAGTTATGTATAAATAAAGTAACGAGTTTACATTCATGATTAATTTTAATAGCTTAGCATATTATGATAAATATTTGGTTGATTACCATACGTAGCTTTTACAATCATATAAGTTATGATAATCTGAATTAAGTTTACATAAGTACTAAACAATGTCATAAGCACTAACATGCTCCATTTTACTTATATCATTTGATTATTCACTACATTGACATACTGTATAATATAAATGTAATAATGTTACAATAAGGACAGTTGTTATAATGTAATTTTAGTTTCTGTTTATTCAAATGATTCAGTATAGATTTACATAATTGATTTCATCATATTCATTAAGTTACATGAATTTAGTTTATATTATCTTTATAATGATGATATTTTATAACATAACGTTTAGAAATTCAAATGTTACTTATATCTAATCTATTAATAAGTTTACATTTTAACTAATGTACACTTAATATCTTATTCATAGATTAATAGATCATTTATTTATATTACAACGTTATTAGATAATAATTGTTTTATACCTTAAATTTCTTAATATGCAAATTTTGTATTAATCATATTAATTCATTATACTAATGGTCTAATATTTTGATAATACATATGATATATTTAGTATTTTACTTAAATATTATTCGTTTTATTATATTTTAGATTTAATAAAATTTTTCAATAATTGTCGTAATTATTTTATATTACAAATGTTCTTAATTTTTCTAATGTATAATTTTTCAGTTATTTAACTTAACTTAATCTATATTATTTAGTTACTATTTAAAATACTTCATTATTCTAATTATTAATATTTTAACTAAGTTTTAATTTAATATTGTTTAATAAATTCTATAGATGTTTTAAACATATTTTAACTATAATACTAATTAGTAATATTCACTAATCTTTTGAATTTTAATATTAATTATTCCTACCAAGTACTCGTTTTAATTTCAAAGTTTATTCTATAAATTATAATTTTTATTAAATTAAAAACTTTTATTTCTAAATAATACAATACTTAATTCAATTGCTATTAAATTCAAATTTTAGAATCTTAGTAGATGTAATACGTATTGAAATTAAAAGTGTACTAAATCACTGATACTGCATTTACTGATAAGATGTCATGGAACTCCGTTATGAATGATCTTTCTATAACATTTATAGAATACTGAAATCTAACGAATGCTTTCATGAAAATAATAACTAATCATACGTAATAAATTCTGTATCGTAACGTAACACTAATTATGAATGCACTTAGAATCATATCTTTAACTTCCTACATAATCGTTATTGAATCTGTTCTCACTAATTATTTAAAATTCTAATTTATACTTCTTAGCTCTAATGAAAATTAGATTTATGTAAATTTTTTAGTTGAATGTTAGAATTTTTAGTTAAGTTATTATTCCTATACTCAACTTTCATGTTAATATATTGCTATAATATGTAATTTAATCGTAATAGTACATGAATTCGAACTTTTATAATAATGAATATTAGAACTACGTAAATGGTACGTACGATGACATTGAATAGTTAGTAACAATATTACATTAACTGAGCACATTAGTGGACAATTATAATGACATGTGAATCTGACGCGCAAATACCTGCACCATTCATCCTCATCATGCCCCCCCACCATCTTCGTCCGCCCATCTCATGTTTTGCTCGCCCTGTTTTCATGTGCTCCACCGCCCCACCCCTGTTTTCTGATTGGTTTGTAGCCCTGCCCCGACTGATTATAGATCCCTCCAGTATTACCCTACGCTTTTGCATACCCCACCCTGCTTATTGAATCGTCATCACATATCACGTTATCGATTCCCATATCGGACATGAGCTGGAAGCAACTACTTTGTATTCCAGACACAACCTGATACTGCGGTGCAGACACAATGAACCTGCAATAAAGCAGTCTTAATTAAAACATTACTTAGAACAAGACGTATGTATCAAGTAATAGCAGATGGCAAGATCTGCACATTTCCACAATATGATGTGAGAACAGGGATTACATAAATACCCTGAGGAGCCCCTGATGGCGTTAGTCTCGAACTTCATAACTTTAACATTGTTAGTAGTTCAAGCTACTCATGGGTAATTATTAAAATATTAACTTTGATTAATTTGTTGAACTAAAAGTCACGTTAATGAATATAACGTATAAGTTGTTAAACCATTTTGTAATTACTGTATTAAAATAAGTTTGATAGAAGTGTTTTTGAGAAATAAGTGTTTTAAAAGAAGCTCCCAAAGGCCCAAAACCTATTTGGCGCAGCGCAAAGAATTCAGAAGAGCACTAGCGATTCCAAAATTGAAACGCTGGTGACCGTGAATTTTAATTCTTTATTGGAAGAACAAAATTGGACGAAGTACAGAATCGAGCGAATCCAATAAAGAAGGAAGGTTAATGGAACTGGCAATCAAATTATTGTGAATACCTATAGTTTATTTTTTTTAACCATTTTTTTTCTCAATTGAATATTGGTGTTAGCAAATAAGATTTGAAACGAGAGAATTTATGTACAATTTATTATTACAATTTATTATCACAAGTTATTATTACTGAAATAATTTACTCAGTAAAAGTCCGAACTTGATTATAACAAAGGTTTATAATTATACACATTTATGTACAATTTATTGCAACGAATTTTAAGGAAACAATTATTCAGCAAAAGTCTGAAATCGATGTAATTATAACAGAGGTTTATAATTACATACGATACACTTAACAATAAGTGATTCTTTAAATAACTTTAATACAAACTTGATTGAAGTAACGGAGAATAAATAGTTTATATAGATGAATACTGAAACCTTAAGGTTATATTTAGACTCAATACCAACGTACGATGGAAATCAAGCTTTACTAGTGATTTTCATTACAGCATGCGAAACATTCTTAAAGAACTTCTACAAACAAGGTTGTAACATATTAAATTCTTCAAATGGAAAATAATATGTCTGCTCTACCATACAGGCGGCAGAGCCTCGATAGATTACGAGGGGTTCCTGTTTGATAGTCAAGCCCAGGGTAAAAAGGATGTTGAATGGTTTTGAGAAAAAAGGGCCCCTCTAAAGAGTTCTTCCGGCTAGCTAAGCTTCTTCAACTTAGGGCAGAGCTATGAGCTAGGGTCGTAGGATGGTATACGATAAAACAAAAGAAATTTTATTGGACGCCACCGTATCTTAATGAGTGTTTGATAAGAAATTATCCGTAGATCAGATACGGAAATCTTCGAAAAAGAAAAAAAATTTACGACAAGCAACATAAACAAAAATACTTACTTTGGTCTCTGCGACCTGGAACGGGAACGGCGAACTCGTGCTATCTGAAAATTTAATCACACCTAAACATATTCACACTAGGGCTTCGTTAGAGCCTAGTCACTTTATCACAAAAAATTACATGTAAATCCACTAGTAAAAATTATACTTTCAAGAAAAACTTTTAACTTTAACACTAATAATACCTTTCTTCAATATTAAAGTTTCATATTTGTATACTGTTTGCTTCTGTAGGATAATTACTGTTGACTTCAAAGAAAGAAAATTTTAAGACAACTTAATATTTTTTCTATTGATTTTTAAAAAAAAATATTTATATATACATTATTTATACAAACTTATTTATACGAAGCCTTTCGAAACAGCTACGTTTTCAATATTTAATATTAATCTCTAAGCATTCTTGGAATATTGTTTCATTAATTGTATAAATTACTTCAGTTCGCTTTAAGAAATATATGACTTTTATTTTATGTTACAGTGACTTCATGCTACTAGAATAGGATCCTTTTCAGTGTACAAGAAAAAAATTACAAATTCAAAAAACAATTTCTCTGGTTATGGTTCTACATTTTTAATAGCTATTTTTAATAAAATCAAAGGTCAAAGAAAAATACTTATTGTCGACATTGAATTATACTTCAGGTGTACTATCACAATGTGTTATACACAATAATTTGGCAAACAATTCTTAGCATATCACATGTTCAATAAAGCAAACTTTTTAAACAACTCTGTAACTTCAAACATAATCTAGCACAATTATCTTGAAAATGTTAAGGTTAATTTTGCCTTATTCAAATACTAAATTTTCAAACTAAATTTTAAGTGAAACAAATTAAATGAACTATGAACTTTGGCAAAATTTCGAGAATTAATTTTAAACAAACTTATGTATAGCTTCGAAAATTATCTGAGCATTTTAAATGAAAGATTCTTGAAAAGATAAGTATAAAAATGGAGGATGACTCACCGCTGGCCATCTGCTTGGCGGCCGGTTTTCCTTCTTTTTTAAATTTTTTTTAAACATCTGCGTCCTTACTCTTATAGTTGAGCATGGCTGACGCAGGGGTCCGGATTTAACCTTAAGACAAACCAATCACATGTGGGGGTTTCTGCTTTTCCGCCTAGCAACAATTGAAGCTGCTCCTCAGTCTCGTGCTTGCTTTATGTTTAATGATTGTTTTTTTATAATACTTAAATTTCCATAGCTTCATTACTTGCAACTTGAATTTAATATTTTAAAACTCGGAATCAAAATTATCTTCATATTTAATAATTGGAAGTTTCATCATTAAAACTCTAAACTAAAAAAAGAACTTGCGCTGAAATGAATGAAAGAATAAAATTTAGGGGTAAGCTTGTAAAATATTTTCTTACCGTAAAAATATATCTACAATCATTTTTAGGTCGATGCTGATACAAAAACTAAACTTATGGTACACGTTGACTCCACTTAACTAATTTTTGGGACGGCATGTTTAATTAAAAACGTGCAGGTCCTAGATAATACTGGTATACGGACTACATCTGATATCAAAATGGCTTATTCCACGAGGCAATCTCAGTTATACAAGCATGCAACGGAGGGGGGTATTGAATCAAAATACAAACAACTAGAAGTTCACTTAAAGTGTACTTTTACTATTCTAATGTAGATGGCGTATTATGTATGAATTCATAATAAAAGGTTTCAATAGAAATTTAATATTTATTGATTAGGTGTATGGAATAAAATTGTATATTTGAATAACAGAAAATCGTAATTGTTACAAGGTGACATTGAACGAAACAATTGGCTATTAAGATTGATTCTGAGTAAACTAATCGGCAGCGAGATAGGTTTTGGGCCTTTTGGGAGTGTCTTTTTAAAAAGGCTTTCCTCCAAAAAGCTCTTCTGTCAATTTTATTTAAACGGAAATTACAATATGAATTTAATAACAGGTACGTTATGTTCAGTAACATGTTGAAATCAAGAATATTCTAAGTTGACAATCACTATTTAATTTAACTAAAATTAGGGTGAGTAGCTTGAACAACCAACAATGTTAAATTTGTGAAGCTTGAGACTGACTGACCCTCCTGGCATTCTCAAGGTATTTATGATATTCCTGCTCTTACATCACTTGTGAGATACGCATATCTCATGTCTGCTGTTTCTTTATTCAATACAAAGTATTACTTTTTAGTAATCTTAATTTCAATTAGTTTCTTATAATCCATTGTGATCTGCAACTGCAGTGTCATGTTACGTCTTTAATACAAAGTAGTTGCATCCGTTCTCATGTCTGGTATATGAACTTTTATTAACCTTTCGTAATATGTCCTTCAACTGTACATTGTAACAATCTATTCTTTAGATTCAATAGTTCCATTTGATTATACCTATATACTAATTTGGGGAATATGAAACTAGCATAATATAAAATATCTTATCAGGGACGTATTAAACCTAAGAATAGGAAATAATCGATCACCATACTAATTTGGTACGCAGTGTCAAGACGTTAGAAGTTTAATCCTAACTAAATTGAAACTAGAGGAACCAGACCCAAACGCACGTTTAATTAAAACTAAAATGTACGATGAGATGGCGTTAGACACTTATATAAACACATTACCCGAGCGATTATCGGACAAGATAAGATTTTGAAATCCCCAAAATCTAGAAGAAGCTATGAATTTAATTATCGAAGAGGAAAACGTGATGTATCAGTATTACAGAAATCGAATTTACAATCCTAATGCGAACAAAAATTACCTGCCAATTAAAACTATACGAGCTGCGAGACAAATACCAACACAACACAAATTTGCATCATTTAACGCACACATAAATCAATCGAGAATTAATAATCCAAACTTTAATAATACAAATTTCAACAATCAATTTTGGCAATTTCCCAAATCAGGATTAAATTCGACTTTTACAAAACCCACGTTTACACCAAAACTTAATCAGAACGCAAATTGAACGTGGCAAACATTTGGCATTCTAACAGAAATGCAACCATGACAAATAATAACACCAACCCCAATAATTATTACAAACCAACCACTATGGACACTTCATCTGGCAACACCAGACATAACACTAAAATATCTCAAATCAGGCCCGACTATACACAAAGACGTAACTTCACTTTGAGGAACTATTTCACCAAGAAGTAGAAGATTTTAACAATCAAGCCACAGATAATTATGCGAATCCGAGTAGAGACGATGAAGCAAATTACTCAGAGAATTACGAACGTAACAACATTTACAAAAATTACGAAGAGGACGATGAAGAAAATGCGTGCTCAAATTTTCAGTTGGACAGACAAATAGGATCAGACGTAATAAACTTAAACAACATTAATCGATACATTTTACCCCATATAGAAGTACCTCATGCTGAGATTAAATTATTAATCAATACAGGATGCTCAAAAACGCATGCATGGGTATGGGTGGTGCATGCATGTGTACGTGTGTATATGTACACAAGCATGCATGCATTTGTAGATGCGCGTGTGTGTGCACACATGCTGTGTTGGTTGGAGGGGCATATGCATGTGTATTATTATTAAAAGAATTTTTAACAATATTACATAATTAAACTTAAAAGTTATAAATAATTATATACACTAACATGCATAGATGAAAAATAAACAAATGTTCAAATGTAATGTCTAATTTTTTTCTCTTTTATCATTCTAGCAGATCTGAAAACATTGCTGAAGGTCTTTTCAGCGCAAATGCTTTAAATCATGGTTATCGCGATACCACTGGTGATCCAACATCATCTCTTTTGACATCTACTGAGTTATTAAGCACGAATAACTGCCAGCCAAATGTGTAAGTATACAAAAATTAAATCACACTTTAAGATTCTATTTAAAGTATTTTAAATAAGTATACTTTTGGAGTGTGGTTATATGTTGTTGTGTCTTTTTTTTAATATAAGGCTTTGCATTATATTTTACTATTTAATTTTAGGGGATTTTTAAACCCCATATGGGAAAGTTTTTTTTTTACAATATTTAATTTAAGCTTCATGTGTATATCTCATGAGGACTAGGTTCTCACACATTTCAGGAGATTGACCTAAAATTTGTGGTATAAACAACCACAGACATTGCATTCCCAGGTCATAAAAATGCAGCCGCATTTGCGGTTTTATCGTGGGAGCATGAAAGTTATATAGAAGGGATGATAGTTGATGAAAACTAAGCTTCTAAAAGGAGTGATTTACTATCGATGATTATCAAATACAGATGTGCAGGCATGTAAGTTTGTGTAGACAAAATGATTCTTTGTTACCTTTTACCTCTACTGAAATAAAAAAATTCCCGTGCTTCATTGATAAGGACTGTTGGACGTCACTAAAGAAACAACCGCCAAAGAACCCACAAGCCCATGATGTTCACTCGGTAAGTTTTATTATAATTTGTGTGTTTTACACGTAATGTCATCTACATGATCCGATTTGAGACATAATCCTTTTTTTACATCAGGTTTCCAGGTTTGAAGACCCAGGGGAATTTAATCTTAGATAAACTTGCACATATCATTGTATTTAAAAAGCATTACATTTTGCACCTTCAACAATGAGGCAGGTAAATTATAAAATTCGTTATCTTAATAGGTAGCTTTTTCATATAGTAAGTCAATATAGATGGTGTTCATGCATATGATTTCACATTTGTTTTTTATCTACTACCTAATGAGAAAACAAATAGTTTTATTGTCATACCTGAAAACGTCTTAAGAAATTCAGTAAGAAGTTTTTTATTGATCAATTTTATAATTTCACTATTTAAAATACCACGGCCTCACATATTTAGACCCTACCATCTGCCGTTTATTTCTAAATACTGCAAAAATAAAACCTAAGATGGTCGATACCTTATTTCTTTGTATTAACAAGCACGTGTATATAACTTAGTAGTAATGCACTTTTTGTTTAATTAAAAAGTTCAGTTTTCCCGTGTTAATTGATTTGCATGAAGTTGTATCTAAATATCTTGTTCCAGTTGCATTTTTCTTTATACAGGGGAATTTTCAGTTACATCTAATTGGTCGAAAAAATGTTGTGTGTTTTTTAATACTAAAAAACTAGGGCAAGTAAGTTTAGTTACTATTTATCACCTTCCAAAGTATCTATCTATTATAGTTTTTATTAATTTTTGTAAAAGACTTCCAATTAAAAACCTAATCTATACTTCATGGCCGAAAAAAAAGAAGTTTCCTTATTATATTAAAACTCTAACGTGGGTGAGTTTAGAATAATTTTTCTTACGAGGCTAATTAAATTTCCTAATCAAATTGTTGCTTAACAGTCAAATACACTGTTTATGTATGTATAAATTAACCTAACTTTTTTGTAAGCTCTATTTGAACTTATTTTAAGTTATTTCTCCCTACCTAAAGTTGTTTTTGCAATATATATTTCAGTTTTTTCTACCTAAAATGTTATTTTGTGTCAGTTGTTTATAATTTAAAAACAATGTTTCTTAAAAAATATAAAACAATACTCTTAGTTTCCTTTGCTTATTAAATAAATGTAGCCAACTACCTCTAGTAATTGCAAAAATATCTATTGTTTAACCAAATTTCTTACTTAGAATATGAATAGATTGGGGATTAACGCATGTGGTTTTAAACTAAAAACAGACGATGAATTACTTGCATTTAAAAACAAAAGAAGTGTCATGGGAACTCTCATTATGCAATATTGTATCGGTTTCAACTAGAACCAACGTAGACTCCATCTGAAATCTGCCCTTTCGCAGGAAAATAATAATATACTATTCAATCATAACGTAAATAAGGACTCTGAATTTAGACGAAATCACAAACTTTATGGACGACATAAAGGCTATCACCTACTTTTTACCTTTCCTGTAGCCACTAAGATCGGGTTATTGCAAATCCGTTCTCAACTAATTCATTTAAAACGTCTCGATTTATTTTCTTCTTCAAGCTCTGATGAAACTAAAGAGTTACCAGTGAATTTATGCCCAAATTAATTTTTGTCGAAGAATTTGTGTTAGAAGAATTAGCTATTATTCCTGATACTCTCAACGTTGTTTCAAATTTAAATAATTTATTGCTATCAGCAGAAAATGTAGACATATGTAAATTGGTACCCGTTTACAAGTGGAATTTGAACTTTTCAGTATATAGTACGAAGATTTTGTTTGTCTTTTTTTTGAACGAATTAATGACCTAAAATCTCCAGCAACTATACGGACGAACAACTATTTAAAAGAGCAGTTGAATTATTTTCTGATGGTGCCTTAGCATTGTTTTGCAATATTGAACAACAAATTCATAGTTGACCCGATCTAGTAGATCTTTTGAAGAAAGACTTTGCTATCTTTGATAACGATTATTAAATTCTATCTCAAATTCGTACTTGTTTCCAAACACTTAACGAAAACGTATTATCTTATATTTTCGAAATACAGACTTTATTTAACTGTTTAGCCTGATGAAACCGAGATTTGGACGGAATTAATTCAGAATCTGAATGTGTATTGTTCTGAACATTTAGCTCTCCAAAAGATTGATCTCCTAACTTAGATCTTTGCAATTCCTTGCAAGAAGTAAAATTTCGATTAGAAAAATACCACCCCTCAGTAAAATTCCAACTAAAACCTTCTCATCAAAATGTATCTTAATGTAGCGACTCCTCGTAACTTAAATAATTTTTCATCCCTTATATTGAGTACCGACGAAACTAATTCCCTTTCTTGTTGTATTTGTTGAAAAGATGATCGAACCCATGCTAATTGTATCGAACCTCAAAATCTTTTTTGCTTATGGTTGTAGAATCTCCATCATCATAAAAATAAATGTCCACATTGTAATGTTCTGGACCATTACCGAGGGTATGCTTTTGTTCGGGGTGTACACGAGTTACATATTCCCCATATCAATAAGTATATATAAATTAAAATGCATTTATTATGTCTTAGTAATAGCATGTTACATTGTGTCAGTTGAAGGTAACAATATTAAAGGTTAATCAGAGTTCATATCAGACATGAGACTGGAAGCAACTACTTTGTATTCCAGACACAACCTGATACTGCGGGTGCAGACACAATGAACCGCAATAAAGCAGTCTTAATTAAAACATTACTTAGAACAAGACGTATGTATCAAGTAATAGCAGATGGCAAGATCTGCACATTTCCACAATATGATGTGAGAACAGGGATTACATAAATACCCTGAGGAGCCCCTGATGGCGTTAGTCTCGAACTTCATAACTTTAACATTGTTAGTAGTTCAAGCTACTCATTGGTAATTATTAAAATATTAACTTTGATTAATTTGTTGAATTAAAAGTCACGTTAATGAATATAACGTATAAGTTGTTAAACCATTTTGTAATTACTGTATTAAAATAAGTTTGATAGAAGTGTTTTTGAGAAATAAGTGTTTTTAAAAAGAAGCTCCCAAAGGCCCAAAACCTATTTGGCGCAGCGCAAAGAATTCCAGAAGAGCACTAGCGATTCCAAAATTGAAACGCTGGTGACCGTGAATTTTAATTCTTTATTGGAAGAACAAAATTGGACGAAGTACAGAATCGAGCGAATCCAATAAAGAAGGAAGGTTAATGGAACTGGCAATCAAATTATTGTGAATACCTATAGTTTATTTTTTTTAACCATTTTTTTTCTCAATTGAATATTGGTGTTAGCAAATAAGATTTGAAACGAGAGAATTTATGTACAATTTATTATTACAATTTATTATCACAAGTTATTATTACTGAAATAATTTACTCAGTAAAAGTCCGAACTTGATTATAACAAAGGTTTATAATTATACACATTTATGTACAATTTATTGCAACGAATTTTAAGGAAACAATTATTCAGCAAAGTCTGAAATCGATGTAATTATAACAGAGGTTTATAATTACATACGATACACCTAACAATAAGTGATTCTTTAAATAACTTTAATACAAACTTGATTGAAGTAACAGAGAATAAATAATTTATATAGATGAATACTGAAACTTTAAGGTTATATTTAGACTCAATACCAACGTACGATGGAAATCAAGCTTTACTAGTGGTTTTCATTACATCATGCGAAACATTCTTAAAGAACTTCTACAAACAAGGTTGTAACATTAAATTCTTCAAAAGGAAAATAATATGTCTGCTCTACCATACAGGCGGCAGAGCCTCGATAGATTACGAGGGGTTCCTGTTTGATAGTCAAGCCCAGGGTAAAAAGGATGTTGAATGGCTTTGAGAAAAATGGGTCCCTCTAAAGAGTTCTTCCAGCCAGCTAAGCTTCTTCAACTTAGGGCAGAGTTATGAGCTAGGGTCGTAGGATGGTATACGATAAAACAAAAGAAATTTTATTGGACGCCACCGTATCTTAATGAGTGTTTGATAAGAAATTATCCGAAGATCAGATACGGAAAGAAAAAAAATGTACGACAAGCAACATAAACAAAAATACTTACTTTGGTCTCTGCGACCTGGAACGGGAACGGCGAACTCGTGCTATCTGAAAATTTAATCACACCTAAACATATTCACACTAGGGCTTTGTTAGAGCCTAGTCACTTTATCACAAAAAAAATTACATGTAAATCCACTAGTAAAAATTATACTTTCAAGAAAAACTTTTAACTTTAACGCTAATAATACTTTTTTTCAATATTAAAGTTTCATATTTGTATACTGTTTGCTTCTGTAGGATAATTACTGTTGACTTCAAAGAAAGAAAATTTTGAGACAACTTAATATTTTTTCTATTGATTTTTTTAAAAAAATATTTATATATACATTGTTTATACAAACTTATTTATACGGAGACTTTCGAAACAGCGCCGTTTTCACTATTTAATATTAATCTCTAAGCATTCTTGGAATACTGTTTCATTAATTGCATAAATTACTTCAGTTCTCTTTAAGAAATATATGACTTTTATTTTATGTTACAGTGACATCATGCTACTAGAATAGGATCCTTTTCAGTGTACAAGAAAAAATTACATATTCAAAAAACGATTTCTCTGGTATGGTTCTACATTTTTAATAGCTATTTTTAATAAAATTAAAGGTCAAAGAAAAATACTTATTGTTGACATTGAATTATACTTCAGGTGTACTATCACAATGTGTTATACACAATAATTTGGCAAACAATTCTTATCATATCACATGTTCAATAAAGCAAACCTTTTAAACAACTTTGTAACTTCAAACATAATCTAGCACAATTATCTTGAAAATGTTAAGGTCAATTTTGCCTTATTCAAATACTAAATTTTTAAACTAAATTTTAAGTGAAACAAATTAAATGAACTATGAACTTTAGCAAAATTTCGAGAATTAATTTTAAACAAACTTATGTATAGCTTCTTCGAAAATTATCTAAGCATTTTAAATGAAAGTTTCTTGAAAAGATATAAGTATAAAAATGGAGGATGACTCACCACTGGCCATCTGCTTGGCGGCCGGTTTTCCTTCTTTTTAAAATTTTTTTTAAACATCTGCGTCCTTACTCTTATAGTTGAGCATGGCTGACGCAGGGGTCCGGATTTAACCTTCAGACAAACCAATCACATGTGGGGGTTTCTGCTTTCCCGCCTAGCAACAATTGAAGCTGCTCCTCAGTCTCGTGCTTGCTTTATGTTTAACGATTTTTTTTTTATAATACTTAAATTTCCATAGCTTCATTACTTGCAACTTGAATTTAATATTTTAAAACTCGGAATCAAAATTATCTTCATATTTAATAATTGGAAGTTTCATCCTTAAAACTCTAAACTAAAAAAAGAACTTGCGCTGACATGAAACGAAAGAATAAAATTTAGGGGTAAGCTTGTGAAATAATTTCTTACCGTAAAAATATATCTACAACCATTTTTAGGTCGATGCTGATACCAAAACTAAACTTATGGTACACGTTGACTCCACTTAACTAATTTTTGGGACGGCATGTTTAATTAAAAACGTGCAGGTCCTAGATAATACTGGTATACGGACTACATCTGATATCAAAATGGCTTATTCCACGAGGCAATCTCAGTTATACAAGCATGCAACGGAAGGGGGGGTATTGAATCAAAATACAAACAACTAGAAGTTCACTTAAAGTGTACTTTTGCTATTCTAATGTAGATGGCGTACTATGTATGAATTCATAATAAAAGGTTTCAATAGAAATTTAATATTTATTGATTAGGTGTATGGAATAAAATTGTATATTTGAATAACAGAAAATCGTAATTGTTACAAGGTGACATTGAACAAAACAATTGGCTATTAAGATTGATTCTGAGTAAACTAATCGGCAGCGAGATAGGTTTTGGGCCTTTTGGGAGGGTCTTTTTAAAAAGTCTTTCCTCCAAAAAGTTCTTCTATCAATTTTATTTAAACAGAAATTACAATATGAATTTAATAACAGGTACGTTATGTTCAGTAACGTATTGAAATCAAGAATATTCTAAGTTGACAATCACTATTTAATTTAACTAAAATTAGGGTGAGTAGCTTGAACAACCAACAATGTTAAATTTGCGAAGCTTGAGACTGACTGACCCTCCTGGCGTTCTCAGGGTATTTATGATATTCCTGCTCTTACATCACTTGTGAGAAACGCATATCTCATGTCTGCTGTTTCTTTATTCAATACAAAGTATTACTTCTTAGTAATCTTAATTTTAATAAGTTTCTTATAATCCATTGTGACCTGCACCTGCAGTGTCATGTTACGTCTGGAATACAAAGTATTTGCATCCGTTCTCATGTTTGGTATATGAACTTTCATTAACCTTTCGTAATATGTCCTTCAACTGTACATTGTAACAATCTATTCTTTAGATTCAATAGTTCCATTTGATTATACCTATATACTAATTTGGGGAATATGTAACTAGCATAATATAAAATATCTTATCAGGGACGTATTAAACCTAAGAATAGAAAATAATCGATCACCATACCAATTTGGTATGCAGTGTCAAGACGTTAGAAGTTTAATCCTAACTAAATTGAAACTAGAGGAACCAGACCCAAACGTACGTTTAATTAAAACTAAAATGTACGATGAGATGGCGTTAGACACTTATATAAACGCATTACCCGAGCGATTATCGGACAAGATAAGATTTTGAAATCCCCAAAATCTAGAAGAAACTATGAATTTATTTATCGAAGAGAAAAACGTGATGTATCAGTATTACAGAAACCGAATTTACAATCCTAATGCGAACAAAAATTACCTGCCAATTAAAACTATACGAGCTGCGAGACAAATACCAACACAACACAAATTTGCATCATTTAACGCACCCATAAATCAATCGAGAACTAATAATCCAAACTTTAATAATACAAATTTCAACAATCAATTACGGCAAGTTCCCAAACCAGGATTAAATTCGACTTTTACAAAACCCACGTTTACACCAAAACTCAATCAGAACGCAAATTGAACGTGGCAAACATTTGGCATTCTAACAGAAATGCAACCATGACAAATAATAACAACAACCCCAATAATTATTACAAACCAACCACTATGGACACTTCATCTGGCAACACCAGACATAACACTAAAATATCTCAAATCAGGCCCGACTATACACAAAGATGTAACTTCACTTTGAGGAACTATTTCACCAAGAAGTAGAAGATTTTAACAATCAAGCCACAGATAATTATGCGAATCCGAGTAGAGACGATGAAGCAAATTACTCAGAGAATTACGAACGTAACAACATTTACAAAAATTACGAAGAGGACGATGAAGAAAATGCGTGCTTAAATTTTCAGTTGGACAGACAAATAGGATCAGACGTAATAAACTTAAACAACATTAATCGATACATTTTACCCCATATAGAAGTACCTCATGCTGAGATTAAATTATTAATCAATACAGGATGCTCAAAAACTTTAATTAGCCCCAAAACCATGCAGAAACATGTGTGTGTGTGTGTGTGTGTGTGTGTGTTGCATACATGCTTGTATGAATGTGTGCATGCTTGCTTACTTGCATGCATGCATGGGTATGGGTGGTGCATGCATGTGTACGTGTGTATATGTACACAAGCATGCATGCATTTGTAGATGCGCGTGTGTGTGCACACATGCTGTGTTGGTTGGAGGGGCATATGCATGTGTATTATTATTAAAAGAATTTTTAACAATATTACATAATTAAACTTAAAAGTTATAAATAATTATATACACTAACATGCATAGATGAAAAATAAACAAATGTTCAAATGTAAGGTCTAATTTTTTTCTCTTTTATCATTCTAGCAGATCTGAAAACATTGCTGAAGGTTCTACTAGCGCAAATGCTTTGGATGATGGTTATCGCGATACCAGTGGTGATCCAACATCATCACTTTTGACAACTACTGAGTTATTAAGCACGAATAACTGCCAGCCAAATGTGTAAGTATACAAAAATTAAATCACACTTTAAGATTCTATTTAAAGTATTTTAAATAAGTATACTTTTGGAGTGTGGTTATATGTTGTTGTGTCTTTTTTTAATATAAGGCTTTGCATTTTATTTTAATATTTAATTTTAGGGGATTTTTAAACCCCATATGGGAAAGTTTTTTTTTACAATATTTAATTTAAGCTTCATGTGTATATCCCATGAGGACTAGGTTCTCACACATTTCAGGAGATTGACCTAAAATTTGTGGTATAAACAACCACAGACATTGCATTCCCAGGTCATAAAAATGCAGTCGCATTTGCGGTTTTATCGTGGGAGCATGAAAGTCATATAGAAGGGATGATAGTTGATGAAAACTAAGCTTCTAAAAGGAGGGATTTACTATCGATGATTATCAAATACAGACGTGCAGGCATGAAAGTTTGTGTAGACAAAATGATCCTTTGTTACCTTTTACATCTACTGAAATAAAAAAATTCCCATGCTTCATCGATAAGGACTGTTGGACGTCACTAAAGAAACAACCGCCAAAGAACCCACAAGCCCATGATGTTCACTCAGTAAGTTTTATTATAATTTGTGTGTTTTACACGTAATGTCATCAACATGATCCGATTTGAGACATAATCCTTTTTTTACATCAGGTTTCAAGGTTTGAAGACCCAGGGGAATTTAATCTTAATTAAACTTGCACGTATCATTGTATTTAAAAAGCATTACATTTTGCACCTTCAACAATGAGGCAGGTAAACTATAAAATTCGTTATCTTAATAGGTAGCTTTTTCATATAGTAAGTCAATATAGATGGTGTTCATGCATATGATTTCACATTTGTTTTTTATCTACTACCTAATGAGAAAACAAATAGTTTTATTGTCATACCTGAAAACGTCTTAAGAAATTCAGTAAGAGGTTTTTATTGATCAATTTTATAATTTCACTTTTTAAAATACCACGGCCTTACATATTTAGACTCTACCATCTGCCATTTATTTCTAAATACTGCATAAATAAAACCTTAGATGGTCGATACCTTATTTCTTTGTATTAACAAGCACGTGTATATAACTTAGTAGTAATGCACTTTTTGTTTAATTAAAAAGTTCAGTTTTCCCGTGTTATTGATTTGCATGAAGTTGTATCTAAATATCTTGTTCCAGTTGCATTTTTCTTTATACAGGAGAATTTTCAGTTACATCTAATTGGTCGAAAAAATGTTGTGTGTTTTTTAATACTAAAAAACTAGGGCAAGTAAGTTTAGTTACTATTTATCACCTTCCAAAGTATCTATCTATTATAGTTTTTATTAATTTTTGTAAAAGACTCTCAATTAAAACCTAATCTATAATTCATGGCCGGAAAAAAAGAAGTTTCCTTTTTATATTAAAAATCTAACGTGGGTGAGTTTAGAATAATTTTTCTTACTAAGCTCATTAAATTTCGTAATCAAGTTGTTGTTTAACAGTCAAATACACTATTTATGTATGCATAAATTAACCTAACTTTTTGTAAGCTCTATTTGAACTTATTTTAAGTTATTTTTCCCTACCTAAAGTTGTTTTTGCAATATATATTTCAGTTTTTTCTACCTAAAATGTTATTTTGTGTCGGTTGTTTATAATTTAAAAACAATGTTTCTTAAAAAATATAAAACAATACTCTTAGTTTCCTTTGCTTATTAAATAAATGTAGCCAACTACCTCTATTAATTGCAAAAATATCTATTTTTTAACCAAATTTCTTACTTAGAATATGAATAGATTGGGGATTAACGCTTGTGGTTTTAAACTAAAAACAGACGATGAATTACTTGCATTTAAAAACAAAAGAAGTGTCATGGGAACTCCCGTTATGCAATATTGTATCGGTTTCAACTAGAACCAACGTAGACTCCAGCTGAAATCTGTCCTTTCGCAG
The DNA here is from genome assembly GCA_036346225.1 of Platerodrilus igneus. Taxonomy (NCBI): domain Eukaryota; kingdom Metazoa; phylum Arthropoda; class Insecta; order Coleoptera; family Lycidae; genus Platerodrilus; species Platerodrilus igneus. The sequence goes on along the minus strand of JARFIW010000047.1, from coordinate 29,632 downwards.
GAAAATAATAATATACTATTCAATCATAACGTAAATAAGGATTCTGAATCTAGACGAAATCACAAACTTCATGGACGACATAAAGGCTATCACCTACTTTTTACCTTTCCTGTAGCCACTAAGATCGGGTTATTGCGAATTCGTTCTCATCTAATTCATTTAAAACGTCTCGATTTATTTTCTTCTTCAAGCTCTAATGAAACTAAAAAGTTACGAGTGAATTTATGTCCAAATTAATTTTTGTTGAAGAATTTGTGTTAGAAGAATTAGTTATTATTCCTGATACTCTCAACGTTGTTTCAATTTAAATAATTTATTGCTATCAGCAGAAAATGTAGACATTTGTAAATCGGTACCCGTTTACAAGTGGAATTTGAACTTTTCAGTATATAATGCAATATTACAACCTCGTAAACGAGGTACGCGAGCCACTATGTCAGTTGGTAACAATATTAGATAATGTAAAAATTGACGCGCAAATTATAGATGACAGTAGTGTAAATACCTATGTTCTGACGCACTTCGATCCTCACCAATCAATCCCCCTCCCTAGCCCCGCCCCAACAATCTGATTGGTCGATGGCTCCGCCCACCCCCTGTTTTCTGATTGGTCGATGGGTCCGCCCAAGCCCCACCCCCCTGTTTTCTGATTGGTTTGTAGCCCTGCCCCGACCACATGATTAGTTGATGACTCCGCTATTTACCCTACCACTTTTCGATCCCCCACCCTGCTTCTTCTGGCACACTTCGATCCTCACTTGATCGATCTTCCCACCCTTCCGCCCAAGCCCCAGCCCCTGTTTTCTGATTGGTCAATGGCTCCGCCTAAGCCCCACCCCGTGTTTTCTGATTGGTCTGTAGCCCCGCCCCAACAATCTGATTGGTTGATGACTCCTACCATTTACCCTACCACTTTTCAGATGTCAAACCCCCACTTTTACTCTGGCGTCACATCGCATAACTCCGCCTCCTGACGTAGTAATTGTCACTTTTGACGCATCTGCCATTTTCAAGTACGTCACAATTTTTATTCACCCACAACTTATGACAAATTGTATAATTAAATGCAATTTTACAACAGCCCTGTATATAATTATAGTAAATAATGCTGTACTTTAGTTTCTGTCATACGTCATTCCACCATCTTGTCGACCATATTTATCGTTTAAGGTGTGTCATCCGTCGACATACCGTGTAGATCGGAAAAAGACAACGCCGCCACCGAGGAATGAACCGGGGGGCTTTCATGCATGCTATACGGATACGCTAACCGCTGAACTATCTAGCATAGTCAATGAATGAATGATGCATGTTCTAGTACTAATACATTTTTCTTATATATAGACATTACGCATAAATATTTCCATTTAACGAGGCTAGCAATAAATAATTCTATACGACCTACACCTATGATATTGTGACATCATAGGGTTTAGTAGATAGAGGAAGTCGGTCCTGTATCCTCCACCACCACCACCACCAAATAGTTTTATTCGACTAACCATTGCATCTTTCGAGATAAACCTATCTTGTTTGGTATCAGTTAATATTAGATTTTTTTCAACTACACGAATCTCTAGGAATTTTTCATCTTATTATTTTGGTTGGCGCATCAATTAGTGAAGTTTTTATTTTGATATCTAGTGCCCTTTTGGATTTCGCTCTATATCTTGAAAACGGTTAGAGATATTTAAATTTAGTAAAACAATTTTCTTATTATTTTGCTGGGTGCATCAATTAGTGAAATTTTTATTTTGATATCTAGTGCCCTTTTGGATTTCACTCTATATCTTGAAAACGGTTAGAGATAATTAAATTTAGTAAAACAATTTTCTTATTATTTTGCTGGGCGCATCAATTAGTGAAATTTTTATTTTGATATCTAGTGCCCTTTTGGATTTCGCTCTATATCTTGAAAACGGTTAGAGATATTTAAATTCGGCAAAGACAATTTTCTTATTATTTCGCCTGGCGCATCAAGTAGTGAAATCATCATTTTGATATATAGTGCCCTTTTGGAATTCATCCTATATCTTAAAAACGGGTGTTAATATTTAAATTTAGCAAAGACAATTTTCTTATTATTTTCACATAGTAATCCATTAGTGAAATCTCCATTTTGATATCTAGTGCCCCTTTGGACTTCATCCCGTATCTTGAAAACAGGTGGAAATATTTAAATTTGGTAAAGATAATTATATTCATATTAAGTATGATGCATTGATTACCAGTAACCTTGAGTACAAAATAATATTTCTCCAATAGTTGATAAAATGATGGCATTAAATTAATCTAAAACATACTTGTTATATTCGCCTATATGAAGTAATTGTAAATCAGTAATTTTGTTAATATTTGATAAAGATGCACGAATGAATGAATATATCACCACCACAGATACTTTAGTTATCACATTACTATTAAATATGGCATTGTCTTGAACTGAGTAGTACACAATTTTTGGAAAACGTATTCAGTTTACATCCATATATAGAAATAACTATTTACCCAATAACAATAACAGTTAAATTTTTATAATTACAAATAAATCGGTATATTTATTTATAAGAAGTATATTGTAAAATATGCGGTATTCACGTTTCTCGATATCATCTCTGTTACATGCAACCCGATACTGGAAAGTCAAAAACAACGAATGTCAACTTTATTTTCTATGACTTGGAAAGGATGTAAGAAAAGATTCTAGATAACGGTGATTACCTACACGAACCCAACTTATGTGTATTAGCAAGTAGGTGTTACGTATGTGTAGATGAAAACATTTTATACTTTTGTGGATACAGACAAGTGATTTACAAGGAAAATTATAATTAACTTCATGAAGTACATTTTAGCAGCAAAACAAAAATTCAAACAAGTTGTGGTAATAGTTCATAATGGACAGGCATTTGATCATCAGTTCTGTCTAAATTACATAATAACCGAATCACAGCGAACAAGAGGGTGCACTAACCGGCATGTGGGTAATCGACGAGGTGTTAAAAGGAATCGAAAAAGGTTACAAGATAATAAAGATTTACGAGGTTTGGTCTTATCAGGTAGATCAATTTGATAGAGCTAAAAAAAAAGTTGGCGGTCTTTTTCGAGAAATGATGGACAAATTTCTAAAAATAAAGCAACAGGCTTTGGGTTGGTCAGAAAGTTGTTCTTCACAGCCAGAGACGGATAAATATATTAGCGATTTTTTAAACAACGAAGGTATTTGGATAGAGTATGCTGAAAATCTAAACAACCCTGGTTTGCGATCACTAACTAAACTTATACTGAATTCGTTTTGGGGAAAACTAGGCCAAAGAGAAAATCAACCTAAAACAAATATTGTCAGCAATCCAAACGAGTTTTCGAATGCTATCAAATCTAAGAGTAGATAGGTAGGGCCGGTCCTAATTCAAAATGTGACAAACGTATTTTTCATATGTAAAATACACGTGCACCGTTTTGAATTAGGATCGGCTCTATATAATTTGAATGTAAAATAGTTGTGAAAACATTTCAATGTAAAATAGTTGTGAAAACATGAATTCTTATATACTTTCAATGTAAAATACTTGTGGGCACGTTTTGAATTAGGATCGGCTTTATATTACTTTCAATGGAACATACATACTTCAAAACACACGTATGTTGAAAAATGTAAGTGCAGAGAAAATGTGTGTAGATGTTTTGAATTTGGTTTTCTAGCGAAGTTATAAAGTATGACAGATGCAAAATATCGCATTCTAGTCAATTGTGTTTAATTAAAGTGGATTCTGATTTATGTTTAGAGGCTGCAAATACACATGGGCCGGTTTCAATTCAAAATGTGTTCACTCTTGTGATAGGTTGAAAAGTGGGTTGGCAAAGTACGCAGATGGTGGTAATCTGCTATATAAGGAGATTGCTCCTAATATTAATTTAATTAGTCAAAGAAAAGCAATATGGATTTCAATACTCTTTTTATATTACTGCTAGCATAATTTATTTTTCATAAAAAATTAACAAAAATTGACTTTATATGCATATATAGGTATATAGTAATTTGTGTGTATGTTTACGCGATTCATGCTGAATAAGAAAAATTCTTTAATTCTATCAACGTACTGGAAAATGTTTTTCTTAATATCGGGTTTTTAAAAAAACCATGTGCGTGTAAATTATTATATTTTTCTTTAGATTAATTTCGTTTAAAATAATGCAATGCAAAAGATCCTTAAATAGTAATATATATAGAATAAGTTTTAGATTACCGCTGACACAATTTATATGCATATATAGGTAATTTGTGTGTTTATACGATTTATGTTGAATAAGAAATTCTTTAAAGGCACTGTTATATGATAAAACTGCAGAATGTTTTTTTAATACTGGGTTTTTAAAAACCATGAGTGCGTGTAAATTATTAAACAAAGACGGTTTAATCTGAGACATGTTTTCAAATTTGCTTTGTTTTTATTAAAAGGTTTTATATGTAACTATAAAAAAATAGCGTTGTAATGATAGTGTATTTTCTGTACACACATCATAAATCAAAGGTCGTATAAAACATTTTTATTACTATACTGCAAACAAGAAATTTTTTGTCGTAAACGCAGCTGAATGAAAAATGATGTTGTATGCTAATTCTTTTTACAGTTGTTTTGCTTACGTCAGATGATATTTTTATATAAATAGGTAATAGAGCTATACGTATAAAGTAGTGTATTTGATTTTGTATATAATCATGAATTCTGAAACCGTGGCCGAGATTAGTAGCGCTATTTTGAGATTAACTGTAAAATGCGTGAATCTAATCAAGTCAGTGAATGAAATAACGAACCACATTTTAATTATCAAAGCAAATATTAGTATATTGAAGCTTGATATTAAAAATAAGGTATACGAAGACAATCGACAAGAAAATCCTAGTAGGCTGGAATCTAATTTGGCACATCTTAAAAGCTACCTTGTACGATTGAGGCACTTGAAACGCTCTTTGGAATATCGTGGTAAAGGTGTTGATGCAACGCTTTCTAGAGGTCATACTCGAAAAAATTTGATTTGGCATGATGTACAATCATGTTTTGGAATTCGAATAATTACGGGACTTATTACCAATTTAAGTTATAGAGATCCTCTAGTGTTCTTAGACAAGGCGTTCGCTAGTTTTAAACGCAAGATTGTTGCTTGCTTAAAAAAGTCAATGTTGAAAGTTAATGTAATATTTGCCGCTAACATTGTTAAGCCTACAACTGGCGAAATAGATTTGAAAACGTTTCCTACTGCAAATCGTTACATCGATATAAATACCAATCTCAAGCTGTGATATAAGGAGAACGTATTGAACAAGATTTCGAAGCGATTAGAAGAATTTTGCGAGAAGGATTCTGGTTGGGCAATCCAAGAAGTTTTACACTTGAAGGTAAATATAAACAATCATGATCCACTTAAAGGAGGGTGTTCAATGTTTATACCGGTTCCGGACTTTATAAAAAAAAAAACTGTGGTAAATGTAATAAATAACGATCAACATTGCATTCTTTGGAGCTTGGTTTCCACTTTATATCCTGCTAAACAAAATAGTCAGAGAATATCTAGCTATCCACATTTTGATACAGTATTACGCTACAATTCAATTCAGTTTCCAATCGCATTAAAAGACATAAAAAAAATTGAGAAGCTTAACAATCTCGCAATTAACCTATATTGTATAGAAAATACTAAAATACTACCATTTTGTTTAAGTGAAAATTTTAAAAAAATTGAACCTATTAATCTGTTAGTTTTAAATAATGATTCCTTACAATATTCTCGTCCGACAAATGCTAATGAGAATCACTTTCATTTTACTTGGATTAAGGATATGTCAAAATTATTTGCAAAACAGTTGTCTTCACATCACCATAGAATTTTTTTTTGTTATAGATGTTTAAATAATTTTAGTACAGCAGCATTACTTAAGCATAATTCGAATTATTGCAAAAAACAGAATACTTGCTCAATAAGAGTACCCAAAGAATCCGAAAAGTATCTAACATTTAAACATTTCCACTATCAAGAAAAAGTATCATGTGTAGTTTATGCAGATCTCGAATGTATATTAGAACCATGCAATGAGTCGGAGGTAATACTAAACACAGTCTGTTACCAAAGGCATATACCCTTTAGTGTAGCGTACTATTTGAAATGCTCGTATGATAATAAATATTCCAAATTTCAATTGTATCGCGGAAAGGATTGTATAGAATGGTTTGTTGCTCAATTGAAACTGATTTCAGAAACGACTAATAAAATTTTCTGTAACCCAAAACCTATGAATCCTTTAACAGAAGAACAAAAGTTAGCATTTAAATTTGCCCTTCACTGTCACATTTGCAATAAACCTTTTAGTATAGATGATATTAGAGTTCGCGATCACTGCCACTTTACAGGTGAATTTCGAGGAGCGGCTCATCAAGATTGCAACATCAATTATCATAATTCTTATATGATACCAGTAGTTTTTCATAACTTATCAGTCTACGATTCGCATTTCATTATTAAAGAAATCTCGTTAGAGTTTGCAGGTTCGTTAAGCATTCTACCAATAAATAAGGAAAAATACATATCTTTTACAAAATATGTAAAAGGTATGAAAGTTAGTTTTAAATTTATCGATTCATTCAGGTTTATGGCATCTAGCATCGAAAAATTAGCTTCCTACTTAGATGATAATAAAAAATCCATCACCAGGGAAAATTGTAACACCGATAATGAGTTTCAGTTACTTACGCGTAAAGGCATATTTCCCTATGATTACATTAACTCTTGGGATAGGCTCGATGAAACTGATTTACCCTGTAAAACAGCATTCTTTAATCGTTTGCGCAATGAAGAAATCTCAGATGAAGACTACAATCATGCTAAACACGTTTGGCAAACATTTAATATAAAAACACTAGGGGACTATTCAGACCTATATTTAAAAACAGATATACTGCTCTTGGCTGATATATTTGAAAACTTTAAAAAAACTTGTATGTTAACGTATAAGTTAGATCCGCTTCACTACTTTACGGCTCCTGGTTTAGCTCTAGATGCAATGTTAAAAACGACGAACGTTAAACTCGAGTTGCTTACTGATATTGAAAAAATAATGTTTTTAGAACGGGGAATTCGTGGCGGTGTTTCTCAATGTTCGAATAGATATGCTAAAGCAAATAACAAATATATGAATGCAGATTATGATCCAAATTTTGATTCTAAATATTTAATGTATTTTGATGTTAATAATTTATATGGGGCTGCAATGTCTGAATATCTTCCATATGGAGAATTTGAATTTTTAGATGATACCAGTCCAGATATAGTACGTTTAGACATACTTAATATTCCTGATGATTCTGATGTAGGATATATTTTTGAATGCGATTTACACTACCCAGTATCTTTACATGAAATTCACAGTGACTTACCTTTGGCGCCTGAACATATGATACCACCATTACCTTCTAATAAATCAAACTTAAAGAAATTACTTACAACTTTATATCCAAAACTCAACTATATTATTCACTACAAGAATTTAAAAATGTATTTAAGCTACGGTTTAGAACTGAAAAAGATTCATAAGGTTTTTCGGTTTAAACAAGCCTCTTGGTTAAAAGAATACATTGATTTGAATACAAAATTAAGACAACAGTCAAAAAACAGTTTCGATATATGCTTTTATAAAAATATGATAAATTCGGTTTATGGAAAGATGATGGAAAACGTACGGAAAAGGAAAGATGTGAAATTAGTGACCGAATGAGAAGGACGGTTTGGAGCTCGTAGTTACATAGCGAAGCCTAATTTTCATAGTTGCACTGTGTTAGACAAAGATCTAGTCTTAATAGAAATGAATAAATTAGAGGTTTATTTAAACAAACCCATTTATGTAGGTTTCTCTATTCTAGATATTTCAAAAACCTATTTATATGAATTTCATTATAGTTATATAAAATTGCAATTTGCTAACAAAGCAAAGCTGCTGTACACAGATACGGATAGTTTGATATACGAGTTTAGCGTTGAAGATATTTACTCTTATATCAAACAAGATATTCATAGATTTGATACTTCCGATTACGACCCTCATAACAAATATCATATTCCATTATCAAATAAAAAGGTTCCTGGTATTATGAAAGATGAAAACAATGGTGATATCATGCTAGAGTTTGTAGGGCTTAGATCTAAAATGTTGTTATATCACTATTTTTCGTGAAAGTTTGTTATTCCACTATACTTGGTGAAAGTTTATAAAAGTCGGTAATACAATTACCGAAGTTCATAAGATACATCGCGCAAGCGCAATGGATAAAAAGCAATGCTACGCCCTGGCAGCCGGAAGCGCAAACCCCTTTTACAGGTTTCGCGTAGCCAACCACCATGACGTCACCGATAATTTATATTGCGCCATAATTAGCAATATAAAAATTAAATAAACAATTAACAAAAGTTCATATTCGTGAACAATTTAAACACGGTATTACTCACATAAGATATCCGGCTTTCCCCAGGTACGCCTATCATCCTTCCGGTTCGAAAATGAAGATATTGCTCCGGGCTCCGGTGGTGTTGCTGAGCATGGACATCGGGTCGTGGGCTGCTCCAGGTCATATCCGTCCTAAATGTAGTGGAACGACAGGACAGGTTAATTAGGAACGACAAAACAAAGATAATCAAAAGGAAATCTACATAATAAGATAAGACACAATACCCGGCACGACTATTTTTCTGGAAGATCAAAGGAAAACAGCCACGATTCAGGGCGTCACCCCAACTCGACCCCACTCTTTGTCTAGTATTGCTATACCCCTCTAGGGATAAGCACACTGCGCAAACTCACTACTCTGACGTATCGGAAGCACCGCCCAGTCTATTTAAAAATTCCCGCGTCTCGCGTATTAAAAATTATGGCGGGAAACTTCCGTACAACAACTTAACCTAAATACAATGTTAAAGTGACCCTTGGCACGTAACAATGTACACTTACAGAGTTCAGGATAGAATAATAAAAAAGTCAAAGGGATCTTCCTTAGCAAGTATTAAGCAAATTTCTTTTGACGATTATAAGAATGCTTTGTTTTATAAACAGACTGTACAGAAACAGCAATGTTTAATTAGATCAGTCAAACATGATGTCTGTACTATTAAACAAAACAAAATTGTTCTTAATCCAAGTGATGATAAAAGAATTCTTAGTATCTCAACCACTGATACTAAACCTTGGGGGTATAACTATACACTCCGAAATGACTTGTAAAGCTTCAACCACTGGCTCAAATAAAGAATGCAATTTATTTTATCTCGATTAACATATAATTTTTTTTAGTTATAAAACTTCAGTGTTATGTTTATACCTGCACAAGTACGCCGTTTTTTCGTTTTTGGATGTATCTAAAAAATAGGATACCTTTTCAATCTGCCCGAGTTTGAACTATATTAGTATAAATGTATTGTAGAGAAAAATAGTAGTAGTAACCGCTCTGTTTAAAAAAATCCAGTTTGTTAATAACATACCAGTTAGTTTATTTGAGAAATGTATAACAAAACTTTTATTTAAAATTGTCAATGTTTATGGCTGTTTACATGTAAAAATATTAATAAATAGACTGTGATTGCTAAATGATTTATTGTTTTTTCATAATTTGTAAAGGTACAGTAATAATAATAATAATAAAGTAATTATAATATTCTTATGCTGTTTGAGAGTGGAATGTATTTGACTATCTTATCATGAAGTATAAGGCAATGACAAGATGTATTTGGCAAAACGTTTCTGCTAATTTCAAATTCTAATCTAATATCGACAGTACCAGATTTTAACGCTTCGTTTTGTCTAGAACAATCTATGACTACTAATGGTGCAATACTTCGTAAATCTTCAGGATTAAAAAGTGGCTCATTTTCCTTTTCGTAGTATGATTGCTGAAACTGAGCATACATCTCATATAACAACGCAGTCTGTTTATTCTCGAACCTCAAATTTAAGTTATCGTACGGGAAAATTTCTGAATTTAAATATAGTTTCATGTTGGTTAAATAGCAATGATCAAAACGACTGTAGTTGCTCATGTATCTATTTTCTCGGTTGGTTTGGAAACCAACAATCACAAATCTTGGTTTTTCTAATTGTGTTGTTGTTTTAATGTTCCATGTATGACGTTGCGTTTTTTGTAGAAGTTGATATTCATGCAACTCCCATCCTCTAAACGGAATATGTAAATCCTAATTTTGTGCAACGCATTCTATTAAATTAATTTGTTGAGTATCATCAACGGCTACATGCGGCATTTTCCATAAAACTTTGTTTAAAACAACTTTTATTTCTTCATCGGGTGTAGGATTAATTATAGCATTAGTATCAAAACTAGAACGTAGTAAAACTAACTCATGACGGAGGTTTAAAATAATTTTTTTAAAATCTTCGCATAATCCGAGAACCATTGAAAGGTTTATTGCAACATTAAAATTCCCATTGGCATCAACTATTTGCGAATCATCCATAGGAAACCACCCAGCGTTTTGTAAACGTTTACTTTGATTGCTATTATATGAAACATATCCCTTCATTATAGACGTTAATCCAGGATTCCGAACACGATCTACAATGATACCACCAATCTCATATCTAATTTCATCATAAAGCAGCAAAATTCCATTATTTACAAACTTTGCTGTCTGAGACGGCGTTCCATCTGTTCTAATTAGTTTGCCTTCTATGTACAGCATTCTCTTCGATGGTAAGGTGTATACATCTTGTTGTTGTATAGGGATTCGAATTTCATCATTATTGTTTAAAGATGTGTTAGCATAAGGTTGATGAGTATGTTTTTCAATATTAACAATTGCATTGTCGAAGTAAACTTTTTCACGCACGTTCAGTATTTCACTATTCATTCTACTTTTTAATTAAATAAATGCAGTCCTAACGATTGTAGAAACTGCCGGTTTTGTGTTGTTAGCGGTCTTGAAACAATCAATCGATTGTCAATTGCTTTGAAATTTCCAGCATTTATAGCAATTCTTGACATGTTGCGTGCATTATACTTAATACCCATGGCTATTGCAGATTTTTTTAAATGCAACCTTACAGTTAGCAGTTCTCCTCTGAAATTAACTAAATTTCCATCTTGATCTAACACTTTAACTATTATTTCATTTATTATACGTGACCTGATTGGTAGATATATAATCGTAGGTGGGCACTCGACAATTTTAAAACCTGCAGGTACTTGAGGAAAAAATTCGTGTATTACATGGGCTGGTTTACTATTTAAATAGGATCCACTTGCAATATTACAATCGATTAAAACTGCATTCACTTTACAAATGTTGATCTCGTAGTCTGCTTGATGCGTGACATATGCTAGCAATTTTAGCGGATTGAAACCAAGTAGAGAACCAATTGAATCCTTTTTGGTAAAATCCACATCTAGACTACATTTAATACTACATTTAAGTGTATTATTGTCAGCTGTAATTTCTATATACACTGGCGTCTTTCTAGCGCTTCGTGATTGTTCTATACGACCACGCCATCTTTTATCACGTAAAGCTTTTTGAAGATATTTATTAATTTCTCTAATCTCATAAGCACCTTCAGGTATTTCTATGAATTCTCCGTTAGATCCATAATAAAATTTATTATTTATTCCTTTTTCTATGTTTGGAATTGTGTTATAAGACTCAAAATTTGTTAATCCTAATACGTACTCCGAATCATTATCCAAGTTTATAGGCGGATTAAAATTGCTTGTTAAAACTGAAGTGTTTCCCGTTAGAGTAAAAGTGTACGACATGACAACTTCGTACGCAGTTCTATGCACTACTTAGAAATTGTAAGCATAAATGACCGCAAACACAGTACCGTACGATTGTTCTTGGTTAATGTTATAAAGAATTTTACATTTAACCCCGCTATTCAAATAACTTATCAACTCTGTTGGCGGTTGCAGGTTTCCGTAGCTGTCATAGTAAATAGCGCTACTACCGTACTTTTTATAAGAGGTCCAATGCATGCCTAAACCTTCTATTCCATCTAAATTAATTATACCACATTTTTTTAAATTAACTTTCTTGGGAAGATTGTTTCTCATGAACACTCCACGGAAATATGGTACTTCTAATTGCTTAACAAACTCTATTAATTCTACATTGCTTAGGGCTCGATTAGGTAAAATCAAGTTGCGTTCCTTTGAGGTTTTGCAGGGGCTAAAAAAAGACCAAAACCTTTTTTATAAGGTTTGATGTACATTCCGTTTCCGACTGCAATGTCCTCCATTGCCTTGTTATGACGTTTTCCCGCTAGTTGTTCCTTAGCTATTTTAGTATCTGAAACTGCTTTTGCAACAGCAGCTGCACCTCCAGTAAGAGTACCAAGGGCGCTTAGGCCTGCAAAAATTGGTATTAGTGGTAGAAAACCTCCTGTTTTAGGAATTGATATAATACGAGCTGATTTAATATGCTTCTTTTGTTTTGCTGTATTGGCGGCCTTAATTGCTATGTTGATTGCATCCATAATATTAGATCCTTTAGCCTTTTTTAAAGCTGTACGTGCTTGTCTGATAATACATTAAATACCTAGCGTACTTCTTATTTTGCGATTCTTTATCAGTTTTCTTATTTTATTGATATTTTTTGTTCTCAGTGATGCACAGGCACCCATACCAAGTTTTACTTTAGCTTTCATTGCGGTAGCTACTCCAAATGCTGCTACTTTTTCACCTAAAGAGGAGTCACCAGAATTTAGTCTTTCTGTAGCTAACTGAGCTAACTTCGAATCTGCTTGATGGCGTTTAGATAGATCCTTACAAGCCTCGTCTAACTTGTTTATTCTCTTGTCTCCCCGAGCTAACCGTTCGATTGGTTTTGTACCTGGACCACAAAATTTGTAACCCGGAATATGCGCTTCAAATGGTAAATTGTTAATTACAGTATTTAATAGTCTGTTCCCAGTAGTTTTAGAATTATTATATGTAATCATTAGCGGACTACTGTCCTCTCAAGCTGTGCAGTAAATAAATAAAATATTGTGAATTAATGATTCTTTATATACTCGCCGTTTTCTTATATATATAATTCCACTTTTTTTTACAAATCGAATTTAGTACTTGCAAACATGCGTGTTGTGAAACAATCAACACCTTTAACCATAAACAATAATGACATTGGCGTGCAATCCTTAGCTAAAAAGAAAAAACATAGCGTTCTTCTGCCTTCATCTATTCGATGTCTAGTTGTTGGTCCATCAAATTGCGGTAAAACCAACGTTATGATTGGGTTGATAGAACATCCTAATGGTTTAAAGTTTGAAAACGTATCTGTTTATTCTAAATCACTTTATCAACCAAAGTATCAATACCTTGAAAGTCTACTGCGACCAATAAAAGGGATTAAATATTATACATTTTCCAGTTCTGATAATATTATATCTCCATCTGATGCTCGAAATAATTCTATATTTGGTTTTGATGATGTAGCTTGCGATAAACAAGGTATCATTAAGGAATACTTTAGTATGGGGCGTCATAAACAAGTAGACAGTTTTTACCTTTGTCAAAGTTATACTCGTATACCTAAGCACTTACTACGTGATAATGCTAATCTTTTAGTTTTATTTAAACAAGATGATTTAAACTTAAAACACATATATGACGATCACGTCAATACTGACATGAAGTATGATAAATTCTGTGAAATATGTGCTGCTTGTTGGCAAGACAAATACGGTTTCTTAGTTGTAGACAAAGATAGTGATTCAGATCAAGGAAGGTACCGAATAGGTTTTGATCACTTCATACATATTTAAACCTTGAGAGACGCAAGTATCGTTAGTATCGAAGAATTTTTTTTATTACAATAAACTTTTTACGCAATGAACAAGGAGGCGATAAAACTTAAAAGAATTTTAACTAAGAAAAGAAACATTGTAAAAAACAAATTGCGCTAGTTAAAAGATAATGAAGTCGTCCAAGTGGAATCAATCTTACCCATAACATCACGATTAGAAACTATTGCTATTAAACTGGATGGGGAAAGTGTGGTAAAGAAAGAAAAATTTAAAGAAGAAGAAGAACTGCCTCATAGCAGCGTAAAAAAAATTAAACCTAAATTGTTAAAAAGGAACGTTGACTATATTGATTCGCCGGTTATTGCTCAGCATATAGAATATAAAAAATGATGCCATAGAGGAAGATGATGATGATGATGTTGAGAATGAATACGAAGCAGAAGTTAATCGAAATGCACAAGAAGCCCAGGAATATATACAAAGCTTTGCCGATTCACCTGGTATGACACATTATCTCGAACAGCTACATCCGCTACCTCGAGAATATATTTACAATATGTTTAAAGATGTTAAGAACGAATTTGATCATAAATATGGTATTAGGTTTAACCCTGATTCAAATGGTCTTATGATAGGCAATTCGAATTTCGCGTTGGATGATGAAAATGTTCTAATAAATGATTTGAAATATAAAGGTAGTCCTGGATTATACGAACTACTGTTTAAAAAATATCCTGTCGGGTACAGTCCGCAAGATCTAAAGTCGTACCTTGATATTGTGAAAAGAACAAATGCTAATAGAAGATATTATTCTGAAACAGAACAAATTCAGGGTAATTCTTCATATAAGTACAAAAATATAATATCTACATTAAACATACTTCCCCAAACACTCCGTAGACCTAGAACATTACCCTATAGAAAGCGTTTTGGAGACGGTATGACAATGGAAGTATCAAATAACGCTATAGATTATTTATATTGGAATGATCCCAATGAACTTGTTGATAGATTACGACTTTTAGTTTCATCTCAGACTGCTGGACACACAGGTCACAACAACGAAATAAATTCGATCATTGAAGAATTGCGTGAGGCGAAAGTGATTAGATGATATGACAATTGACAAATTTGGAAGGCACTTACATAACCGTAAAATAGATATAAGTGAACAGGAATATGAAAACAAAAGTGAAGGTTGTGAAACCTTGATTGAGTATAAGTTACATATGCTACATTACACGGCAGTAGCAACGTTTTACTCTAGTACATTCCTCGACGGTGACAAGACATTCCTTATTTTCAACATTACACATAATTATGAATTTCCTTATGAGGAAGCAGTCATTGAGAATATTAAAGGATACCCGCAAGACATTGAAATTCTTATAAACGAAAAAAGTTATGTAATTGCACAGTTACAAGGATTTTTGCTTAAACGTATGGATGTAATCAGCTTTCGTGACAGCGGTGCTATCATAAACAATACCACAATGTTTCTTGATTTTATATTAAAAGTTCCTTTTAAAGCAAGTGGAGCCCACGACATTCAAACATAGAATTATTTATTAATTGTATTTAATAAATCCTGATTAGAAAAAAGTATTATGATAGTTGCTCAATCAAAAGTGAAAGAGGATATAGTAAATGAACTTCATAAACCAGCAAGAATAAATTTCAAGAGATGCAAAGTGATAGTAAAAGGTTTAAATGACCTTCTTTAGACCGATTTGATTGAAATGCTACCATATTCGCAAACAAACAAAGGATTTAAATACATTTTAGTAGTTATTGATTGTTTCTCCAAATACGTATGGGCTGTACCACTTAAAAGTAAAACGGGTATTGATGTTACTGCTGCAATGAAAACAATTTTAAATAAATTTAAAAATCCACCAAGAAATTTGCAGTCTGATTTTGGTAAAGAATATTATAACACTTTCAATCCTTAATGCAGACATATGGCATAAACCATTATAGTGTTTTTTCTACAAAGAAAGCATGCATTGTGGAACGTGTAATTAGAACTTTAAAGGGAAAAATGTGGCGCTTGTTTAACCTGAACGGTTCTTACAATTGGATAATAAATTTAAGCGATATTGTGAAACAATACAGTTCACAATACTATTGGAGTCAAACCTGTAAAAGTTGATAAATCAAATGAAAAAACTATTCTTAAATCATCATTTACCCACATCAAACTTGCAACCAAGATCAAGACGAGAAAGAAATCAAAGGTGCGTTTTATGAAACGGAGTTGCAAAAGGTTAAACATCCAGGAATTTACCTGGTAGAAAAAGTCCTAAGAAAGAGTGGAAATAAAGTATTTGTAAAATGGTTAGGCTTCTCTAACGTACACAATAGATGGATCGATAAAAATAATGTTTGCTAGAAGTTGTTATAATAATAGTTAATAAGGCTAACATTGTAAAATTATATTAAAATAAATAATACAGACAAAATCTTTCTATTGTTTTTTATTATTATCAAGCCATTCTTTTAATAAAAAGGTATTTTGTTTTGCGCATTGCAAATTATTATTGCTGTGTTTACAACAATGGATGTTATATTTTAAACGATTGTTGATTTTTAACTCCGATAGCTTAGGACAACCTAGTGCAAGCATATCAGTTACAACGTTTTGCATTATATATGTTTCAATCAATTTCTTTTTTCCTAGACCCTTCACAAATACTTCTTCACCGGGTCGGATAATTTGCTTCAAATAAAGGGCTATATATGAGGACACCATTCCAGCCGTTGAAGATTCATCCCAAGAAAGACCATGAATATTCCTTGTCACCCAGTCGTTATGTTTTATATGATCTTGACTCAAACAACTAGACTGCATTGGCAGTTTAAAAATTTGATGCCAAACATCACCTAACAACAAGTCCAAAACTGCAATTTCTTTGCACACAAACTCGTTTTTCTTGTATTTAAATCCCTGAATATCAATTATATACATGTTTGTATGTAAATATATGCAGTAAACTTTGCCTAATTAAATTAATATTAGGAGCAATATCCTTATATAGCAGATTACCACCATCTGCGTACTTTGCCAACCCACTTTTCAACCTATCACAAGAGTGAACACATTTTGAATTGAAACCGGCCCATGTGTATTTGCAGCCTCTAAACATAAATCAGAATCCACTTTAATTAAACACAATTGACTTGAATGCGATATTTTGCATCTGTCATACTTTATAACTTCGCGCTAGAAAACCAAATTCAAAACATCTACACACATTTTCTCTGCACTTACATTTTTCAACATACGTGTGTTTTGAAGTATGTATGTTCCATTGAAAGTAATATAAAGGCGATCTTAATTCAAAACGTGCCCACAAGTATTTTACATTTGAAAAGAATTCAGGTTTTCACATTTTACATTAAAAGTATATAACGCCGATCCTAATTCAAAACGGTGCACGTGTAACTTCTCGCTAGAAAACCGAATTCAAAACAGCTACACACATTTTTTCTCTGCACTTACATTTTTCAACATACGTGTGTTTTGAAATATGTTTCATTAAAAGTAATATAAAGCCGATCCTAATTCAAAACGTGCCCACAAGTATTTTACATTGAAAGTATATAAGAATTCATGTTTTCACAACTATTTTACATTGAAATGTTTTCACAACTATTTTACATTGAAATTATATAGGGCCGATCCTAATTCAAAACGGTGCACGTGTATTTTACATATGGAAAATACGTCTGTCACGTTTTGAATTAGGACCGGCCCTACCTATCTACTTCTAAGCATTACTATAAATCACGTATTGCCGATTAACGAAAATACTGTTATTTTAATTGGCAATATAGAGAAGAAGCCTGTGATGTACAGGCTACCGTAAATGTTGTAATAGCAGCTTTTGTAACCGCTCAAGCTAGACTTAAACTGTACAGCTATCTTGATTAACTTACCGACAGGGTTCTTTACTACGACACAGCCTCTATAATTCACGCTTCTAGACCAGGAGAATATGATGTTTCTACTGGAAAATTAATAGGCGATATGACAGATGAATTGGAGACGTACGGGCCTGGTAGTTACATCGACGAATTTGTGACTGGAGGTTAAAAAAAAATTACGCATATAAAGTTTACTCTACAGACACATAAAAAGAAGTCCTTGTTTGCAAAGTAAAAGGTATATGGCTTACCTACGCAACCACACAACTTGTAAACTTTGAGAGCATCAAGAAGATGGTTTTAATCCCATCGCGGTCTTCATTTATAGTTTTAAAAAGTATCAGAAGAACAGAGGAGTACGAAGTAGTGACAAGAACCGAGAGCAAAATGTACAAACCAAATTCTACAAAACGTAAATTTTTTTGATAACCACACTTCACAGCCATTTGGATATAAAAAAACTTAAAAACTCGTCATAATTTGTGAATATTTGTGGAAATTTGCATTTTTATAAACATTTTATGCAATTACGTATAATTGCAATTAGAAATTAATATTAATGGGTGTAATCGTATACAAGTATTATTTTTGGTTCGAATGTATTTAAATCTTTCAGTTTAATAATTTCCACTTATAGAAAATGCGTTCACATGTAGTTACTTTATGCCCCACGTTCTCCACGTGATAGTTTACTGACTGTATATTTCCTAAAGATTGTATTAATAAATGTACGTACAGTTATCTGTATCGTATAACTACTGGAACAACATTATTTTCTGCAAAATGTATTTTTATTTTTAAAATTTTGTACAATAATGACTATACATATGTAATTTCTGTTAGATTAAATAATAAAATATACGAGTACCGATCTGCAAGTGTATGTGTTTAAAACAGGTTTACCGCTCAGTTATTTTCGAAACTGCAAGCCGGTGTTGGTAAACCGGTATCGATAGAACCGTTTTTGGTAACACCGGATTTTGGTAAAATCGGTTTTCACTAGAACCTGTTTGGGTAAAATCGGCATTGGTTAATCGATTCTGACAAAGCGGTTTTATTAACTGAAAGCCGGTTCTGGTAAAACCCTCTTCGGTAAAAACTGGTTAAAATCGTTTTTAGTGAAATCGGTTTTGTAAAATCGGTTTTTAATAATATCAGTCCCGATACACCGATTTTGGTAGGTATACAAACCACTTTTGGTAAAATTGGTTATGTTTTAATCGATTTTGAAACAAAATTTTATTTTGACAGATACGGTTTTGTTGTCTCAGATTTCCATAAATTGGATTTTTAAAAATTTTGTTGGTTCATCATTTACGTTTGGCACATGTTTATCTAACTCGAAACATAATGAGAAAAGAACAGTATTTTTATTGCAAGTATGTGCAAAAATAGGTCAAAGCGGTAACTTGCTGGACGATGCGTTTCCAGATAGACGAGTTTTGATGAAACCGTGGAATACCGTCGGTTTGGCAAAAAAAAAATCGCTTTTGATGGGCGAAATCGTATTTGTTACAGACTAACTTGAACCGGTTTTCAGATTTGATTAAAATCGTTGCATTACCATACAAAAAAAAACCTATTTTTCCAAAACCGGTTTTTAGTGAAACCGGTTTTACCTTAAACCGATCCATCAAAAGCAATTTTTTTGCCAAACCGACGGTATTCCACGGTTTCGTCAAAACTTATCTATCTGGAAACGCATCGTACAGCAAGTTACCGCTTTGTTAACCTATTTTTGCACATACTTGCAATAGAAATACTGTTTTTTTCTCATTATGTTTCGAGTTGGGTAAAGATGTAAATGTAAATGATGAACCAACAAAAATTTTAAAAAATCCAATTTATGGAAATCTGAGATAACAAAACCGTATCTGTCAAAATAAAATTTTGTTTCAAAATTGATTACAACATAACCAATTTTACCAAAAAGTGTTTTGTATACCTACCAAAATCGTTTTATCAGGACTGATATTATTAAAAACCGATTTTACAAAACCGATTTTACTAAAAACGATTTTAACCGGTTTTCACCGAAGCGGGTTTTACCAGAACCGGCATCTGGGACAACAAAACCGTATCTGTCAAAATAAAATTTTGTTTCAAAATTGATTACAACATAACCAATTTTACCAAAAAGTGGTTTGTATACCTACCAAAATCGGTTTATCAGGACTGATATTATTAAAAACCGATTTTACAAAACCGATTTCACTAAAAACGATTTTAACCGGTTTATACCGAAGCGGGTTTTATCAGAACCGGCATCTGAGACAACAAAACCGTATCTGTCAAAATAAAATTTTGTTTCAAAATTGATTACAACATAACCAATTTTACCAAAAAGTGGTTTGTATACCTACCAAAATCGTTTTATCAGGACTGATATTATTAAAAACCGATTTTACAAAACAGATTTCACTAAAAACGATTTTAACCGGTTTTTACCGAAGAGGGTTTTACCAGAACCGGCTTTCAGTTAATAAAACCGCTTTGTCAGAATCGATTTACCAATGCCGATTTTATCAAAACAGGTTTTAGTGAAAACCGATTTTACCAAAATCCGGTGTTACCAAAAACGGTTCTATCGATACCGGTTTACCAACACCGGCTCGCAGTTTCGAAAATAACTGAGCGGTAAACCTGTTTTAAACACATACACTTGCAGATCGGTACTTGTATATTTTATTATTTAATCTAACAGAAATTACATATGTATAGTCATTATTGTACAACATTTTAAAAATAAAAGTGCACTTTGCAGAAAACAATGTTGTTCCAGTAGTTATACGATACAGATAACTGTACGTACATTTATTAATACAATCTTTAGAAAATATACAGTCAGTAAACTATTATGTGGAGAACGTGGGGCATAAAGTAACTACATGTGAACGCATTTTCTATAAGTGGAAATTATTAAACTGGAAGATTTAAATACATTCGAACTAAAAATAATACTTGTTTACGATTACACCCATTAATATTAATTTCTAATTGCAATTATACGTAATTGCATAAAATGTTTATAAAAATGCAAATTTCCACAAATATTCACAAATTATGACGAGTTTTTAAATTTTTTATATCCAAATGGCTGTGAAGTGTGGTTATCAAAAAAATTTACGTTTTGTAGAATTTGGTTTGTACATTTTGCTCTCAGTTCTTGTCACTACTTCGTACTCCTCTGTTCTTCTGATACTTTTTAAAACTATAAATGAAGACCGCGATGGGATTAAAACCATCTTCTTGATGCTCTCAAAGTTTACAAGTTGTGTGGTTGCATAGGTAAGCCATATACCTTTTACTTTGCAAACAGGGACTTCTTTTTATGTGTCTGTAGAGTAAACTTTATATGCGTAATTTTTTTTTTGACCTCCAGTCACAAATTCGTCGATGTAACTACCAGGCCCGTACGTCTCCAATTCATCTGTCATATTGCCTATTAATTTTCCAGTAGAAACATCATATTCTCCTGGTCTAGAAGCGTGAATTATAGAGGCTGTGTCATAGTAAAGAACCCTGTCGGTAAGTTAATCAAGATAGCTGTACAGTTTAAGTCTAGCTTGAGCGGTTACAAAAGCTGCTATTACAACATTTACGGTAGCCTGTACATCACAGGCTTCTTCTCTATATTGCCAATTAAAATAACAGTATTTTTGTTAATCGGCAATACGTGATTTATAGTAATGCTTAGATTTGATAACATTCGAAAAAACTCGTTTGGATTGCTGACAATATTTGTTTTAGGTTGATTTTGTCTTTGGCCTAGTTTTCCCCAAAACGAATTCAGTATAAGTTTAGTTAGTGATCGCAAACCAGGGTTGTTTAGAATTTCAGCATACTCTATCCAAATACCTTCGTTGTTTAAAAAATCGCTAATATATTTATCCGTCTCTGGCTGTGAAGAACAACTTGCTGACCAACCCGAAGCCTGCTGCTTTATTTTTAGAAATTTGTCCATCATTTCTCGAAAAAGACCGCCAACTTTTTTTTTAGCTCTATCAAATTGATCTACCTTATAAGACCAAACCTCGTAAATCTTTATTATCTTGTAACCTTTTTCGATTCCTTTTAACACCTTGTCGATTACCCACATGCCGGTTAGTGCACCCTCTTGTACGCTGTGATTCGGTTATTATGTAATTTAGACAGAACTGATGATCAAATGCCTGTCCATTATGAGCTATTACCACAACTTGTTTGAATTTTTGTTTTGCTGCTAAAATGTACTTCATGAAGTTAATTATAACATTTTCCTTGTAAATCACTTGTCTGTATCCACAATTCTGGCAAAAGTATAAAATGTTTTCATCTACACATACGTAACACCTACTTGCTAATACACATAAGTTGGGTTCGTGTAGGTAATCACCGTTATCTAGAATCTTTTCTTACATCCTTTCCAAGTCATAGAAAATAAAGTTGACATTCGTTGTTTTTGACTTTCCAGTATTGGGTTACCGATTCATTTGTAATTATAAAAATTTAACTGTTATTGTTATTGGGTAAATAGTTATTTCTATATATGGATGTAAACTGAATACGTTTTCCAAAAATTGTGTATTACTCAGTTCGAGACAATGCCATATTTAATAGTAATGTGATAACTAAAGTATCTGTGGTGGTGATATATTCATTCATTTGTGCATCTTTATCAGATATTAACAAAATTACTGATTTACAATTACTTCATATAGGAGAATATAACAAGTATGTTTTAGATTAATTTAATGCCATCATTTTATCAACTATTGGAGAAATATTATTTTGTACTCAAGGTTACTGGCAATCAATGCATCATACTTAATATGAATATAATTATCTTTACCAAATTTAAATATTTCCACCTGTTTTCAAGATACGGGATGAAGTCCAAAGGGGCACTAGATATCAAAATGGAGATTTCACTAATGGATTACTATGTGAAAATAATAAGAAAATTGTCTTTGCTAAATTTAAATATTAACACCCGTTTTTAAGATATAGGATGAATTTCAAAAGGGCACTATATATCAAAATGATGATTTCACTACTTGATGCGCCAGGCGAAATAATAAGAAAATTGTCTTTGCCAAATTTAAATATCTCTAACCGTTTTCAAGATATAGAGCGAAATCCAAAAGGGCACTAGATAACAAAATAAAAATTTCACTAATTGATGCGCCCAGCAAAATAATAAGAAAATTGTTTTATTAAATTTTAATATCTCTAACCGTTTTCAAGATATAGAGCGAAATCCAAAAGAGCACTAGGTATCAAAATTAAAATTTCACTAATTGATGCGCCCAGCAAAATAATAAGAAATTGTTTTACTAAATTTAAATATCTCTAACCGTTTTCAAGATATAGAGCGAAATCCAAAAGGGCACTAGATATCAAAATAAAAATTTCACTAGTTGATGTGCCCAGCAAAATAATAAGAAAATTGTTTTACTAAATTTAAATATCTCTAACCGTTTGCAAGATATAGAGCGAAATCCAAAAGGGCACTAGATATCAAAATAAAAAATTTCACTAATTGATGCGCCAACCAAAATAATAAGATGAAAAATTCCCTGAGATTTGGGTAGTTGAGAAAAATCTAATATTAATTGATACCAAACAAGGTACATTTATTTCGTGTGTGGAAATGTGGAGAAAGATTTATCCCGCAGAGGGTATGTATGTAAAACGGTAAGGGATGGTTGGATTTTAAATCTGTTTGCAGATTCGAGTTTTGCATAAAATTCTAGACTAATTTGATGTATCGCATTAAAAAATTTATAAGAACGGTCAGAAATCGCTATCGGTAAAAAATCTTAAAATGAGGGTTGCTCCCTGGGGGATGATGCTATCTGAAAAATTCCTAGAGATTCGGGTAGTTGAGAAAAATCTAATATCAAGTGATGCCAAACAAGATAGGTTTATCTCGAAAAATGTAATGGTTAGTCAAATAAAACTATTTGGTGGTGGTGGTGGAGGATACAGGACCGACTTCCTCTATCTACTATAACCCTATGACGTCACAATATCATAGGTGTAGGTTGTATAGAATTATTTATTGCTAGTCTCGTTAAATGATCCGGAAATATTTATGCGTAATGTCTATATATAAGAAAAATGTATTAGTACTAGAACATGCATTATTCATTCATTGACTATGCTAGATAGCTCAGCGGTTAGCGTATCCGTATAGCATGCATGAAAGCCCCCCGGTTCATTCCTCGGTGGCGGCGTTGTCTTTTTCCGATCTATACGGTATGTCGAAGGATGACACACCTTAAACGATAAATATGGTCGACAAGATGGTGGAATGACGTATGACAGAAAATAAAGTACAGCATCATTTACTATAATTATATACAGGGCTGTTGTAAAATTGTATTTAATTATACAATTTGTCATAAGTTGTGGGTGAGTAAAAATTGTGATGTACTTGAAAATGGCGGATGTGTTAAAAGTGACAATTGCTATGTCAGGAGGCGGAGTTATGCGATGTGACGCCATAGTGAAGGTGGGGGGTTTGACGTCTGAAAAGTGGTAGGGTAAATGGGCGGCGTCATCAACCAATCAGGTTGTTGGGGCGGGGCCACAGACCAATCAGAAAACACGGGCTGGGGCTTGGGCGGAGCCATCGACCAATCAGAAAACAGGGGGTGGGGCTTGGGCGGAAAGGTGGGAGGATCGATCAAGTGAGGATCGAAGTGTGCCAGAAGAAGCAGGGTGGGGGATCGAAAAGTGGTAGGGTAAATAGAGGAGTCATCAACCAATCAGGTGGTTAGGGCAGGGCTACAGATCAATCAGAAAACAGGGGGTGGGGCTTGGGCGGACCCATAATTTTGAATTGATTTTTAATAACCCCAGGGCATATGTTAGCTATATTTGAAATTTTTAAAAAATTTTCTAGTCCGCAAAATGCCGTATGGGGCATCCGCAAAGCTGATAAACATAATGAATAATTCAAATGAGTCATAAGAATTGTCATAAGGCACGCTCCCTCAACAACCACCAACTAGTAGGCAGGGTGGGGATCGAAGTGTGCCAAAAGGAGCAGGGTGGGGGATCGATCAAGTGAGGATCGAAGTGTGCCACAATGAACACGGTGGGAGGATCGAAAAGTGGTAGGGTAAATAGCGGAGTCATCAACCAATCAGGTGATCGGGGCGGGGCTACAGACCAATCAGAAAACAGGGGTGGGGCTTGTGCGGACTCATCGACCAATCAGAAAACAGGGGTGGGCGGAGCCATCGACCAATCAGATTGATGGGGCGGGGCGGGGCAGGGTGGGGGATCGATCGGTGAGGTTCGAAGTGCGTCAGAACATAGGTATTTACACTACTGATGACGTCACACAATATGCAAATTAGTGCGAAACAATCTAACAGTTATACAAATTTTAAAGAAAACCTAAGAGAGGTACTCACATGAACATGTAGGGTTTGTAGAATCAGTCCATGATGTCGGCGGTTTCGTTGATCTTTCGGGCATCAGCTGCTTCGCTAATCTTTCTCGGGCGGAGGAATTCTTGAGCCAGGTTGAATCCAAATTCGATTTATCTTCTTTCTATATGTAGGGAACGACGGGCAACTGGTTTATAAGGAACGATAATCAACGATAAGGGCAAAAGGGACCTACATAACAAAAAAGATACGATAAGACACCCAAGACAACAACCCTTGTTCACATCTAGGAGGCTAGTTCCCACACGTATCCCGGAAATCCACCACCCTCCTCTTGGCGCACTGCGTCGGCGCAAATCTCGCGCAACGCGCTATCTGAAGTGACGGAAATAAGCACACAAATCTTTTTAAATTCATTGGCGCGAAATCCTTACAAATTAAAACTTATATGAATGTTTAGTGCCGAAATTTTCGGCACGTAACAGCGAAGATTTTGTTTGTCTCTTTTTTTGAACGAATTAATGACCTAAAAATCTCCAGCAACTGTACCGACGAACAACTATTTAAAAGAGCAGTTGAATTATTTTCTGATAGTGCCTTAGCATTGTTTTGCAATATTGAACATGAAATTCATAGTTGACCCGATCTAGTAGATCTTTTGAAGAAAGACTTTGCTATCTTTGATAACGATTATTAAATTCTATCTCAAATTCGTACTTGTTTCCAAACACTTAACGAAAACGTATTATCTTATATTTTTGAAATACAGACTTTATTTAACTGTTTAGCCTGATGAAACCGAGATTTTGACGGAATTAATTCAGAATCTGAATGTGTATTGTTCTGAACATTTAGCTCTCCAAAAGATTGATCTCCTAACTTAGATCTTTGCAATTCCTTGCAAGAAGTAAAATTTCTATTAGAAAAATACCACCCCTCAGTAAAATTCCAACTAAAACCTTCTCATCAAAATGTATCTTAATGTAGCGACTCCTCGTAACTTAAATAATTTTCCATCCCTTATATCGAGTACCGACGAAACTAATTCCCTTTCTTGTTGTATTTGTTGAAAAGATGATCAAACCTATGCTAATTGTATCAAACCTCGAAATCTTTTATGCTTATGGTTGTAGAATCTCCATCATCATAAAAATAAATGTCCACATTGTAATGTTCTGGACCATTATCGAGGGTATGCTTTTGTTCGGGGTGTACGCGAGTTACATATCTTCCATATCAATAAGTATATATAAATTAAAATGCATTTATTATGTCTTAGTAATAGCATGTTACATTGTGTCAGTTGAAGGTAACAATATTAAAGGTTAATCAGAGTTCATATCAGACATGAGACTGGAAGCAACTACTTTGTATTCCAGACACAACCTGATACTGCAGGTGCAGATACAATGAACTGCAATAAAGCAGTCTTAATTAAAACATTACTTAGAACAAGACGTATGTATCAAGTAATAGCAGATGGCAAGATCTGCACATTTTCACAAGATGATGTGAGAACAGGGATTACATAAATACCCTGAGGAGCCTCTGATGGCGTCAGTCTCGAACTTCAAAACTTTAACATTGTTAGTAGTTCAAGCTACTCATTGGTAATTATTAAAATATTAACTTTGATTAATTTGTTGAATTAAAAGTCACGTTAATGAATATAACGTACAAGTTGTTAAACCATTTTGTAATTACTGTATTAAAATAAGTTTGATAGAAGTGTTTTTGAGAAATAAGTGTTTTTAAAAAGAAGCTCCCAAAGGCCCAAAACCTATTTGGCGCAGCGCAAAGAATTCCAGAAGAGCACTAGCGATTCCAAAATTGAAACGCTGGTGACCATGAATTTTAATTCTTTATTGGAAGAACAAAATTGGACGAAGTACAGAATTGAGCGAATTCAATAAAGAAGGAAGGTTAATGGAACTGGCAATCAAATTATTGTGAATACCTATAGTTTATTTTTTCTAACCATTTTTTTTCTCAATTGAATATTGGTGTTAGCAAATAAGATTTGAAACGAGAGAATTTATGTACAATTTATTATTACAATTTATTATCACAAGTTATTATTACTGAAATAATTTACTCAGCAAAAGTCCGAACTTGATTATAACAAAGGTTTATAATTATACACATTTACGTACAATTTATTGCAACGAATTTTAAGGAAACAATTATTCAGCAAAAGTCTGAAATCGATGTAATTATAACAGAGGTTTATAATTACATACGATACACGTAACAATAAGTGATTCTTTAAATAACTTTAATACAAACTTGATTGAAGTAACAGAGAATAAATAATTTATATAGATGAACACTGAAACCTTAAGGTTATATTTAGACTCAATACCAATGTACGATGGAATTCAAGCTTTACTAGTGGTTTTCATTACAGCATGCGAAACATTCTTAAAGAACTTCTACAAACAAGGTGAAATTGAACGAAACAATTGGCTATTAAGATTGATTCTGAGTAAACCAATCGGCAGAGCTTTGACCCTAATCGCGAGTAGAGATGACCTGTCAGATTGGGAGGACTGCAAGAAAATATTGATTGCGTATTTCGGGGACCAGCGAGATAGGTTTTGGGCCTTTTGGGAGCGTTTTTTTAAAAAGTCTTTCCTCCAAAAAGCTCTTCTGTCAATTTTATTTAAACGGAAATTACAATATGAATTTAATAACTGGTACGTTATGTTCAGTAACATGTTGAAATCAAGAATATTCTAAGTTGACAATCACTATTTAATTTAACTAAAATTAGGGTGAGTAGCTTGAATAACCAACAATGTTAAATTTGTGAAGCTTGAGACTGACTGACCCTCCTGGCGTTCTCAGGGTATTTATGATTCATGTTCTTACATCACTTGTGAGAAACGCATATCTCATGTCTGCTGTTTCTTTATTCAATACAAAGTATTACTTCTTAGTAATCTTAATTTTAATAAGTTTCTTATAATCCATTGTGACCTGCACCTGCAGTGTCATGTTACGTCTGGAATACAAAGTAGTTGCATCCGTTCTCATGTCTGGTATATGAACTTTCATTAACCTTTCGTAATATGTCCTTCAACTGTAGATTGTAACAATCTATTCTTTAGATTCAATAGTTCCATTTGATTATACCTATATACTAATTTGGGGAATATGTAACTAGCATAATATAAAATGTCTTATCAGGGACGTATTAAACCTAAGAATAGAAAATAATCGATCACCATACCAATTTGGTATGCAGTGTCAAGACGTTAGAAGTTTAATCCTAACTAAATTGAAACTAGAGGAACCAGACCCAAACGTACGTTTAATTAAAACTAAAATGTACGATGAGATGGCGTTAGACACTTATATAAACGCATTACCCGAGTGATTATCGGACAAGATAAGATTTCGAAATCCCCAAAATCTAGAAGAAGCTATGAATTTAATTATCGAAGAGGAAAACGTGATGCATCAGTATTACAGAAACCGAATTTACAATCCTAATGCGAACAAAAATTACCTGCCAATTAAAACTATACGAGCCGCAAGACAAATACTAACAACACAAATTTGCATCATTTAACGCACCAATAAATCAATCGAGAATTAATAATCCAAACTTTAATAATACAAATTTCAACAATCAATTTTGGCAATTTCCCAAACCAGGATTAAATTCGACTTTTATAAAACCCACGTTTACACCAAAACTCCATCAGAACGCAAATTGAACGTGGCAAACATTTGGCATTCTAACAGAAATGCAACCATGACAAATAATAACAACCCCAATAATTATTACAAACCAACCACTATGGACACTTCATCTGGCAACACCAGACATAACACTAAAATATCTCAAATCAGGCCCGACTATACACAAAGACGTAACTTCACTTCTGAGGAACTATTTCACCAAGAAGTAGAAGATTTTAACAATCAAGCCACAGATAATTATGCGAAATTTTTTTTGATATTATATTAAATTTAATTATATACCTGTTTTTTTGGTTTAGCTTATTAAAAGTGTTGTTTAAATAATCCATATATTATCTTAGTCTGACATGATTTTAAAAATGTTGCCTTAGTAATTTAAATAATCAACTATAAGTTACGAATCCCTCTTTAAAGAAAATATGGTCCCTAAATATAGCTTATGCAATTAACTGAATTCTTACCTTTTAAAACGCTATAGTAAACTTGATTTCGTTATATCTGCTCCCGTAAACACTATGCTATAGTGAATCCCGTCCATCTCAAAGCATTTGAATTGATTTACGAGATTCAATTGCGAAATATGCAAGCAGCATCCAATCAAAATGACAGACGATTGCAGCTAAAAGCTATATTAGTTCAAGAAGTTAAAAGCCTACCTATTGCGCGTGTTATAGTCTCTGATTTACCTCAAAATATATTTGAAATTAAACAATCCCTGGATGATATTACTAATATAGTGCATCAAATTGATCCTGAACCTACAGAAATTGAGCTTAAGCGTGTTGTTTCTCGTATAGCGCACGTTAAGCAGGGGATCGAC